>BOPP01000011.1:4156258-4204478 GCA_017312745.1 Gryllus bimaculatus | reverse complement strand
ACACGCGCCAGCAGCGCTGCGCACGCCACGGCGCACACAGATAGACTTTGCGCACAGCGTGGACCTCCCTGGTGGAACTAACCACTCTAATCACGTGGATGGAGTCGCACACCACATCCGTCTGGTGATCACGCCACGTGGAATTTGTTCCAATTGTGGAGGCGGCAGTGTATGCTGATAAATTAGTGTTCCCATGATATATTAGCACGATGGTGGTATTTCTGTATTTGAAATTATCTATGGATATGCTAGTAATTCCATTTGATTCTGATTCACTCCCCTTCCCAATGCTGATTCACTGCCTTCGTGTAACTATAACCATGGTCCTAATGTCGTCTGTTATACTCGTACAAGAACAGACAACATGTTCGAACTATAGTATTTCTAGTACACTTCGTACTTCATTAAATTCGCGCATTCCACACGCATTTCGTTTATCCTTATGCTTTGCGTGTTTGTAAAATAATCTCCAATAAACTCCACTTCTCCCCGCCCCGGCCCCTCCTTCGCCCTTGCCCACGCCTTCGCCCCATCTCTCACCCTCGCTCTAGCCCATGCCATCGCATTCGCCCTCGCCCTCATCCTCGCACATACCCTCCCCCATTCCATCGTCCACGCCCTCGCCCACGCCCACGCCCTTGCCTTCGCCCACGCCCTCGCCCATGCCCCCGGCTACCCCCTCGCCCACGCCCACACCTTCACCCTCGCCTACGCCCTCGCCCTCACCCACGCCCTCGCCCACGCTCTCGCCCACACGCTTGCCTGACATGAATAAGTGATATTTCTCTTAATTAAGATTAACTAGTGACTAACATATTAAGATACCAATGCACAATGTTTGTTTACTTTTTTTCGTCTAAAGAGCAATGGGGCCTTAGTAGTCAGACTGCTTCAACCCGCAGGCACAGTGAACGAGCCCTCTGTCGCGATTTGGTTTATTCAATGACGTTTATATCTAAGCGGGTAGCGGTTAGGTTGGGCAGACGCGGGTAAACCGGGGAGAAAAAGAAACATTTTAGTTCAAATCAAATCTACAACACTTTTTTATTAATATATTGACATATATTTTTCTTCCAAAGCGATGATAATATTGTGCGCTTGTCTGCGTGCGGGATAACAAGTGCCGATAAACTTTAATAGAAACAGAACCGCAGTAGTCGAAAACAATCCTGAGTTGTACCGCAGTCGTTCACCAAGCAGCTCGTTACCTCAGCGACTAATTAACGAAGATTTTTATTGTTTCATGAATCAGGTCGAGACACGCTTGCCAAGCGACACCCCCCGATATCAATTGGCGACGAAGAATTTATCACATTTAATATTGTATTTTACGATCTATATTGTAAGATGAGATTTATTCTCTGTAGGGAGAACACAAACTTGTGGACGACTTTGGTGGAAAATTGTAAAAAACATGTTACTCACCGTAATCGCGCCGACAGTACTTCAAGAGGTTGAGACGCCTAGTGTTGATACTGCACTTCCCGCACTCGTCTGAAAACACAACAGGGAGAGAGCATTTGGAATATGAAAGATTTCAATTACAACAACATAATTAGGGACAGGATTTTTATGCCCTAAAAAATCTTGAAATATGTTATTAGACATTCGCATTTATGATCTAAAAATTCTGAAAGTTGCACTTTAATATGCAATAAAAATATACAATAATTCATTCACTGCATAAACCATTCTTGATAAAATTCAGAAGAAGCATGCTAGAAATGAAAAGATATATTTTTGTGCAAATATAATACAATCTAGCTTACATCGGGGAAGAAATATTTGAAATAAATATTCACCTTAGTGAAAACCATTGTAGGTCTTGGTGCGTTTCTTCTGCCTGGTTTAAAAAATATATCACGAAATATCCTACATCTGCACAAGTATTTCATCATTTTATAGAAAATAAAAAAAACAACGCAAATTATGACGACTTCATTCGAATCAATTGTTGTTATAATTATTTTTATTGTAATTATTTAAATAATACTTCCAGATCGTACACTTCGTACTGAACATCGAACATTACAGTATCGGCAGCTTATAAGCGACTGACAGTTCTCTCGTCACGTGCTGTTGCACGTCATATGACCTGCGCTGATGCAATGAGCTTCGCAGCCAGAGGTTCAGCTCTTGTGGCCAAGTCGCGGAGGCGGTAGGTTCGGCTGAGGCGAACGTTATAAACATGATATCAAGACGTGTAAGTATTATTATGTTTTGAGACATAATTGACCTCTCTTGTAGGAGGTGCGAAGTAGTGTGTAGCAACACCGACCTGTCACCGCTTATACGCTGTCGGTACTATAGTACCATAGTATGCCTAATAGCCGCGACACTTTCCTGGTCCTTATGGGAGCTAGCAAACGAAGTTTTACATTGTGGCCGTTGGAGCGCTGATCGCCGACCATTCCAGCAATAATTCTTTTTGACGTATAAAATACAATATTTCTTCTTACGTATTTCTGATATTTACTGCATTTTGAGGTGTTTATAGAGAATTATAATGCATATAATGCCTTTAAACGTTTTAAAGACATGAAAACATAAAAAATAGCAAAGTATTACTTTGTAAGTTTTTATACCATCTATTTTTATATTTTCTAACTCTTTTGATTCTTTAAACTATATTACACGCTTAAAAATAACAAATTCAATACAGAAGTGTTTATGGTAGAAGAAAGAAAATCACTACATAAATTAAAGAAATTAATTCTGAAACGGACAACGGACTCTGATATAAATAACACCCAGGAAAGTTCACTAATCAAAGATCACTCCAAATCACTATTTCCACGGCAAAAACTCACCTGGAGATAGAACCAGAAAGTTACATACATCTAGCGAAATTCACATTTTCGCTCTTGCGGACGTACACGAAAAGAGATTTTCAATAAGATCAACTGATGTGCAATGTAGAAATTATTTCTTATCCTTTGCGTAGGCCGCTTCCAAATTCCACAAAAAATGATAGAGCAATATATCCGATATCAGAAATAAAAATCAACAGTTAGACGACATCTCGTGATTTCCAATGACATTTGTGAGGAAATATAACACTTTTAATTGCAGTGTTACAATACGAGAAACATCCAAAGCTGTATCAGACGATCATTCGTAGTACTTGGTACTTGATACTGCGTGTTCTCATTGAACGTTAACAGAAGTTGTTTGTGCTAATTGTGAGTGATCTTTTTGGATCGAATTTAGAGAATAAACTGAATTGTTAGGTAGCCTAGGTAAGGCTTATATATTTTTTTAACGTTGAGAAACATTAAGAACATATGTTAATATTTATTGGGAAGATAATTATGATTCTTGATGTGGGAAATAATTCAATATCATCTTTAAATAACCCGGAAGGTAATCGGTGGTAGCGCAATTTATTGTGAAAGCTGTGCACAATTTCCAAGAATTGGTGTGAAAATAAATCTTCAAAATATATTAAGCCAGCTTTGCAAAGCAGTTCCCTTGCGTATGACGAGAGCGCAGTACACGCAATAGCGATCATTGATATCATTTGTGAACATTTTGTACCAGTAATTGTGAAGAACATTGCTACTTTTACTCATGAAGTAATGGAGAGGCCTAAGTACTTTAATTCAAAGCCCCTGAGTCGAAAAAGTATATGCCTGTAATGCGGATCTCCGTATATTTGCATCTAGTAGAAGAGCGAGGACTGGTCAGCGAGCAGCGTGTCAGCGGTAAGTAGCGGAACTTTTAGCTCTTGCAAGAAGCAGGCTGAAGCGCCGAGGCATACTAGCGGGCTGTGGTAGTACTATGCAATCCACTTTCCGACGCCTGCATCATCCGCATCGGCAACCCGCAGAACAGATACGTATTACGGCACAGTTTTGCAGAAACGATTTATGGTAGACACTTCGAAACTCCTGACTCCTATGCCATTAAACGGGAGTTTTCCTTAAGGAACACGGGTGTTTTGAAGACGGGCAGAGGGGAAGGTAGGGTTAAGGAAAATGACGAGGAACAGTTGGGGACAGGAGGAAAATGGGGGAAAGTGGGGAAATAAAGGGGGAAGGATAGTACAGGCGAGAACAGATGGAGACAAGGATCCGAATTATGTTTCTTAAGAAGTATTCCACAAAATGGATTTGAACTTTCAACTTATATTTTTTTAGATATAATTCTTTTGGAGGACCCCATTCCATAGTATGAGTGGCCAAAAAAGTACAGAAACCCGGAATCTATTAAATTTAAATTGGAGGAAAAAAACAAACAAACAAGAAATAATATTTCATGAAACTTTCAAATTAAAGGAACTTTTTGATTTTCTGTACCATATAATTTCAACGCTTAGCATTTTCATAATGGTTTCTCTTTCACACTACCGGGCCTATAAAGCTGTTACGTGCAGTTCAGGGTCTGGCCTTCCGAAGTCGGCTCTAAGCCATTGAAGCTATTTCCAGTTTTAAAAGAATTACTTATAACGTGCGTAGTTTTTACACGTGTCCAGCAAGTTTATTATACAAATGCTAATCTAAAAAAATAGTGTAATGATGCGAGAAAATATATCCACGAGTTTCGTCTTCGGAAGATATTTGGTAAAATATTAATTTTTTCGAATGAAATGCAAAACAATTGGCTAATACTTTTTGGCCAATTAAAATGCAAACACTGAGTTCGGCATTCTTCTGTAACAGTTTATAATATCTTTATAGAGTTTAAATTTTTTTTAAAAAAAATTATCTCATAAGGCAGAATATTCCAGAAATTATTAGTGAAGAGTATCATAGATACATCTCTTAATAAAATACTCCACAGGGAGCGGCGAACTGCGAACTACTTGGAAACCTCTATGTTTCTACGTCCGTTTATGTTATATTCATAGACACAGTACAAAAGGCCGCGTGTATAGTCCGCGTAATCCAGCACTTCTAAGAAACGGGCATTATCGCATATGTATATTTAATATATTATATATGAATATTATAACAAAATAAGGTAAAATATAAGTAATTAATTCAATAATAACCCAAAGCACATTTTTCGGGAATTTTTTCAGATAAAACGAATACGGAAAATCTGTAAAATTAAAGCTAATAAATAAAAATCAAAAATAATCACAGCAACAATTTTTTCACAAATTTTTGTAATTGATACTCATCACAATAAATTGTCAACATATTGCCACGCTCATCTTAATATATAAGTATTTTCCATGTTATTCAAATGCATAAAAGAATCGATTAATAAGTAAACATTGCCATCGTCTACTTACCAAGTCGACATATGAGACAAAAAATAAAGAATTAGTTGATTTTAAAAAAAATCAGAGCGTGACATTGATTAGTGTGGGGCCACGCCGTTTCAGCTGCGCTTCAAATCGAGGCTTTTCCGAGCGTCGATGCACTCACCATCCTGTCCGGTGCGTCCCACGCCAGCCATCGCCATCATCACGTTCGGCATCTTGGGTATCCCTGGAAGAGAGCGAGCGAGGATTCACGAAGGTAATTGTGATTTACACGAAATTAATTTATAGATACTACAATAAAATTATTGATTTGAGTTTTAAGTTATAATATAATGTGTTAACTGTTAAAAATATATTAAGAAACCTATTTACATTATTTAAAAAACATATTACTGAGGTGGTAAATAATATTAAAGCCGACTTGAAACAATAATAACGGCCGATATTGTCCTAGCTGTGGGTTCCGATCAGCTGGCTCCCAACAAGTATCTTCCTTTCAGAACTCAGGCATAAAATGCTTGTGACGAAGATCACAAGCGCCAATACATATGTCATTGACCTACAAATTCAAAATCATATTTTCATACAAATACAAACAAAAGTATTAAATATTCTAGAGAATTTCATTTAATGTAACTTGCGTCAACACATCAAGAACAAAATCACTCGAATTTATAATATCATTAATAGATTTTAAAAATATATACGTTACTATAATATATATGTTAGATTAGAGATATAGGAGAGACATATCAAAATATAGCATCGAGTTTAAACTCAATTTGTTTAATCGGAAATAAGAAGAAATGGGCGTCCTGAATAAATAGTCTAAACTTGAAAGAAAATTATTTAAATAGATTTGAAAGCTCTAAATAACTTCGTCCTATGTTCCCAGAACGTCGACAGACTTTCTTATTTATATGATTGATGCCCTGTAGTAATGGAAAGGATGTTTACAAACCTTAAGAGTGTCTTAACTTAGACTTGCACCTTTTACCTCTCCATTACTAGAATTATTTCGAAATGTTGTAATTCATAAGACTTCTATTTTTGGATAAATGTACATACTTTTTACTTTTGTTTATTATAGGTGTGCTTGATGAAGTATGGAATTATGTAAATTCTACAAAATGTGAAACATTAGGAGCAAGTGAAAACACCGAAATCCATTAACACTTTGTGTTTAAACGTACAATTAGTTACAAATGTGTAAATCTTTATAATCAATGAAATTAGTATTACTGCTATTATTAATTAAATTATTTGTAAATTGTGGTAAATATTAAAATAATGTTATTTTAAAATTAGTTAAAGTATTTTAGGAGAAAAAATAGGCGCAATATTTTTTACATATATTGACAATATGTCCTTCCTCAAAATGCTATATTATTGTTGTTATTATTATTATTATTATTACATTCTGACATATGGCATACGTGTACCATAATAATAATAATAATAATAATAATAATAATAATAATAATAATAATAATAATACTTTCTCTGAGTTATTCAAACACATACAGTAGTGCTCAAAGAAACCGCATTACCTCAAGAAAATGGGCATTCTGTATTTTCCAAATCCAATATGCTCTCAAAACTTGGTAATCACTAATAATATATTTTGTGTGGATTATATGACATTTGCGATCCCATTACGTTCATAACTCGCTCGATTTGTGCAAACCAAGTGGTGTATTTTCAGGTTTACATTGCAGATTACTACTGTGCGCAAGATGATGCGGTTTTTTTGAGCACTGCTGTGGGTCAAGGATGGAGCTACTGTGTAGCCCCAAATGCCGCGCCGAAGAGGGGCCGACGAGGAGTACGCACGGACGCAGGGCGCGATGTGCGAGCGGCTCTGCTGGAAGCCCTTGGCGCAGCGGTCGCAGGTGGCGCCCGCCACGCCGTCCTTGCACGGGCACTGGCCGCTCGTCTGGTTGCACGTGCGCCCCGACGCGCCGATCGGGTGGCAGTCGCATGCTGCAACCACGAGAGCGCCAGTTCACGTTCATCGGCACGTTCATTGCTGAGCGTCAGCACACAAGACATATAAGAACTTCAAACCTAAACAGCAATCCAAAGACAGTTGTGTGTCCGGTTGATTGATAACAATGGTAAAGTGCTTGCAACCAATAGCGGAAAAATCTGCCTGTGTGCCTGCAGCACTCCCATCAAAACGAACCAACAACACCGGGAGCGATGAACCTTAAGACGACGCTTTGTGGCTCGGGCCTACCAGTGATTGGGAGGTCGTGGGTTCGTTTGATAGATTGATTAGTGTTTTGATTGAGGACTTGTTGCTTTTGTATAAAATAGAGTTACTATTATCATCACGTTTGATTGGAGTAAACTACTTCAATGCAGTTTGTATGCAAATATTTTATGTTACCAAAGAGACAAAACTACTACAACAATTTCTGAAGTTAATGTAACCATTTTTTGGTCTGTAAAAAATTACAAAGGATTAAAAAGAAATTAAAATATATGTGTGCCAGCCATGATCATGTTCTGGACAATTATAATTATCTTCCAGTTCTTTTCCATCTCTTACAGTTTGATTTTCAGTTATTGTTCCATCAAAAACAAGGGAATACTATTCCAGGCCAGGAGTACCTGAAGAATTCTCTCCTTTTATCTCCTAAAAGTTCAGTAAATAGACCTGTAACCATAGATCCCTTTGCCAATAGTTAATAGAATACCCCTTTCAAGTGACATCTGCTGATGGCTAAATTGTACTATATTTGTTAACGAAAAATTACATTCGCAAAGGGACAAAGCAGGAAATTCATCAAATCAAAAATATTGCAATGAGGCAACTTTGACTGTATGAATCTTCTTTTTCATTGTTTTCTGAATAATGATTTGCTTCACATTTCTGATGATCGGAATGTTCTTGCACATAATACTCAAAGTTTTTGTGACCTTGCGATCCCAATCTTCTAATAAATAAAATGGGACACTGTTGTGAAGACTTTACAGATTGAATGAACCATGAGGCATGATCAGTAACGTGATTGTTAGTGTTGGCATCATATTGGTTACACGGACATGTTCTTTATTGATTGCGACAATGATGTTGACGTATTGGATATTGCCTGAACCTCGTATGTTCACAAGAAAAATTATTATTCATATATTTGCTTATGCTCCTTCACATCAAGACAGAAAATGCTGCTGGCATTAGAATTACCACAATGCTAACTCATTTTTCCCCGATTGGCATCATTGTTTTTGCATGAACTCTCACTTATCAATACTGCAGAAAGATATTCGGGGATGAAAGTTTTCAGATGAATGAGAGGTAAAAGAGGCAATGTTTTACCATTTTACTAACAAAATTTTGGAGTATTGTTTTCAAAGTCCTAGAAATGTTAATATACAGATATGAAAAGTGGGTTGGAGTGAAGGATGATTGGTGGTAAGGTGCATTTTTTTCTTTGCATATAAATTGAATTTAGTGAGGCCAGAAACTTACGGAATCTACTTCGTATTTCTTGATTGCACAATGAACAGGGTACCATGCTTTGTTAAAACATACTGTTTGAGTTTGTTTTGTCCTTTCAAGTATTCGCCTGACAACAGTAATCGTAAACGTGACTGATGGTAGGATACGAGTCTTTCACGAGAGCCTAATTGCCTTTCGATCTGGTCAACTGGAAAACAACTTGAATTATTTGTCTTGTTTGTACAGAAGTCGAAACCCAGGACATCTTGGAACGGAAATATGTGCTATGCGCTAGTAAGTTGCTAGCTAAGTAGAGACAATATCTAAAAATATTTACATTGCAGAATTATAGAGTCGGTAAATTCTCGATTATCCGCAGTATTGAGTGTCGTGACAAGAGCGTTTAAGCGAATTCCACGGTTAATCAGAAATAGGCCGGAAAGGATGAAAATCAGCACAAAATGAACGTTTTATTTATACCAAATCGGTTCTCCTTTTAATGTCATACACTGATTAGTGCGTAGGTTAGTCTCCAGAAGCCCCTAGCGCCTTCTTGTGAGACGTATCCTGAGCAAGTATACCTAGGGTAGTTTGCCATGGCTTTCCCTAGGGGCGCTAGAGCGCCAATTTTGACGTTTAATTTGAATACCTGATAGCGCGGCCCAATATACAATATAATGTAACTTGTAATATGTATTTCAGTGTAATATGTAATTAAAATCGAAACTCAGAGTGGTGATAAATTGCTATAGAATTTAATTTTGTCATGATCGACCACCTGGGATCTCTTTTACACACCGACAATTTTGGGCAACACAAAAATTTCATAACTTTGATCAAAGCAGGTCTAAAATGGTTATACTATATATTTTTATATGAAAAACAACATTTTATTTAATTCATTCCAATTAACCACTTCGTTTTCTTACTTTTTAACAATATATGTTAACTATCTTTTTTGGGGAGACGTAACACCTCTTCTCTAATTGTAACTGAAATATCTTCAATGTATAATTATTACAAACACTATTGTAAAAAGGTGAAACAGGAGCAGTAGGAGAGAGCGACAGAGATATGCAGAGACACGGAGAGACGGAGAAAGGAGGGGAATATTTTTATGAACATTTTATGTTCAAGGCAGGGTTAGGTCGACTACAATTCATTTACTTCATTAACTATAAATGGTGAAGAACATTGCAGGCAAACTTTCCAAAACTGACGTTTCCAATAACGTGTTTTTACATGAAACGCGCATTTCTGTTTCCATCTCAATTATTATTATTACTTTGGTAAGTGTGTAGATTTGCTTCACTTTAGTTGCGATATCGTATTTCTTATCATGATTAAGTTATCGAAGTTTATTATTGTCTATTTAATATACGGAAAAATGCAGTCTTTCCATTAAGAATTGCTGAGAATTAGCATTCTTTTCCATGAAAGACAAGTCTACACTACAACAATCCACCTTAAGTTTACGTTTTTGAGACTACTTTTTGGAAAGCAAGCCCGCAATGGGCGTGCCGATGGAGGTGAAGCAGTTGGTTGGTTGTAAGTGATTCCGGGCGCGTCAACTATCGAGGTCATTAGTCCTGTAAGTGTAGTGCATGCTTTTTCCTCGAGAGGTGGCGGTAATCTTCCCCTGCTGGCTGGATAGATCCGGCCCCGATCTACCGTCGGCTAGCGGGGTTTCCCTCAACCAGGTATCTCCCACCGGCTCAAACTCTAAGCTCCCGACAGGTCTCCCGGCATGTTGTAGTGTAGTGCATGTTAGTGTAAGTGTGTGTGTAAGAAGTGAGATTAAGGAAAGGAAGAGGACGAAAAGATCGCGCGAGGTCCGTGGCCCGTTTGTTGGGTACTGCTCCGGCATTGACCTGGTGATGATCGGGGTAAGCACGGAAAACTACCAATCAGAGCAGCCGGCCGCTATAATTCACCTCCAGACCGCGACTGAATTCGACCGAGTTGACAAGCTAGTGTCGAAAATGATGCCACCGAGGGGAGTGGGACCCTAGGACTCAGGCAGGGTCAGAGGCACTCCGTTAATGCAGAGAGCTCCCTGTGGACGCGACTCACGTTTGCAGGCCTTGTGGTGCGTGATGGGCTTGGTGGGGTCGCGGTAGTAGCCCTCCTTGCAGTAGTGGCAGTGGCGGCCGGCGGTGAAGTGCCGGCACTTGAGGCAGACCCCGCCGCTCGCGCGCCCCGACAGCTTGAACAGCTCCATGTTGAAGCGGCAGCGCCGCGCGTGCTGGTTGCAGTTGCACGCTGAGGCACAATGTAATAACAACAACAACAACAACAATAATTTTATTTCCTTGCAAGTGATCTGGTGCCCGGTGGCAAGTCACAATGCAATAATTTTAAAACATTGTAAATGTAATACAATAGTAATACAAGATGCTTATGATAATCATGGTATCAATAATACAATAATTAATGATACAAGAGAACTGCCAGCTCTGATACAATGAATAATGTTGAAAGTAAATAGTACATTACAAATAATACAAAGTATTATACTATTCTTCTGCCAATACTCGAAGTAGTGTACTTGTACAATATTGCCAAAGACAAATTAATTATTTATTTATATGTTTAAATATTACTTTTAAACAAATAAACAATATACAAAGGCAAATTCTCATTCACGATAAAAAAGTTTAGTTAGACGTGGGAACGACTGCCTTTATTGTTGCCCTGCTTGCGGATGTTTCCTTGTTCAAGCATTTCCTACCAGCGGAGCCGGTCGCCAGCCGGGACATGCTGTAAGCTCCCGAATGGTCTCTCGATTATGGGGTGCTGTAGTGCATGGAAGGGTAACTGTGTGTGCAAATAAGAGGTTAAGGTAAGAGAAGAAAGAAGAAGGAAGGATCGCGCTCGGTCCGTGGCCCGAATGTTGTGGTAGGCACTGGGGTTGATCGGAGAAAGAACCGGTCAAAGCAGCCACCCGATATAATTCTTCTCCGGGCAGCTGCTGAATTCGACCTCGCTACTAGGGTCAGTCCATTCTAAGTGGCCCACAATTGAATAAATCTATCGCTTGACCGTCTCGAAAAAAATTCATTTGTGTTCATAGATTTTCTTATGATTTGATTGTTCAAAAGCATCTTTAGTTTTTTATTATACCTGGTTTACAAATGGCGGCCATTTTTGGTTTGCACCGTGCATCATTTTTCGCGTTTGTAGGCACTTACTCTTTTCTAAGTTAACAGATCGGGGTTGTTCTAACATTCTAGAATAAAAACAATTGGATTCAGTATACTCTGGCCAACAAATTGAAATAGTATTTACATACATTCTATGTTTTATTTGGGAAATATTTGCAACCAAATCTATGGAACTCGAATGAACGAAATTCGAATTTTAGAGAGTTATTTCTCAAAGAAGGAATAGTATCAGAGCCTTAACCTTTTCTGTGCTTTTACACATAACAGTATAGTTACTTTTTGTAGAATATCATTGGCAAATAACGAAGTATTTGAAAATTACATTCTCTTTAAAGAATGGAATTTTGGATTTTTTCCAAATTTTCAAATATTATATCTCTGTTAGGGGACAAGATAAAAATCTAAAAATTGCACACATGCTAGATCACTGTAATATCAAACTTTAGTAAAAATTTCAGCTTTTCGATTTAACTCGAAGTATGTTTTAAAAAATTGTCACCTTTATAGTAACACTGATCACCTTTCTAGTAACAATTATGAATATTTCAATTACAGTGCCAAGATGTGCAGTGCGAGAAGGTGACGGTATGCCGTAAAATACCCAAATGTCTAAAGGGGATGAATTAAACCTCGGATTAACAATCATCCGAATTGTGAGAAAATGCAGAAATGATAACTGTTTGAGTTCAACGTCTATAAGTTTTCATTAGTCGTACAAAAAGTACTGAACGAAATTTTACGTAATGAGTATGTAATTTAAAAGAACACGCAGAGGTAAAGTTATCAAAGATATTATATTAAAATTCGACAAAATTATGGAAATGCTTTTTGGACTTAATGAAAGTGAAACCTGGATTCGAAATTCGAAAATCTATTGCTGAGCAAAGGCAGTTGAAGTGAGATTTTTGACGTCGATTCTACGAGTAAGGAGAAGAGATTGTTTGACAAACGATACTCTCCGAGAGAACTCGGGAAACTTACATCAATAAAACAAATCTAAATCGAAGATTTAAGAAATAAAGGGAAATGTAATGTGAAAGGAATGGAAAATAATAGTATCCTTAAGCAACTCCTTTTGTACATACTAAGAGAAAAGAAGCATCGGAAGACCCAAAACACGACGGAGTGATGGACAAGACGTAGCAGGCCAACAGGTCTAATGCCTAACGGAAAAGAAGAAGGAGAAGAAGAAGAAGATAAGATGGGAAAGAAATGGATATTAATACGTTCGCGTGAAGTTTCTTGCTTGTTCCTCCGTCATTTCGTGTAGGTCGCTGTGTCTATGCACAAGGTTGACAAGAAGGCTACACTACTGATGTGATGTCCATAAAAAAACGTCGATGTTAGCAAACATCCATATTCAAAATTAAAACATCGATAATAAATATAAATCGACAACGAACCATCGATGCTTTTCTACAGTAATGTTTTTAGACTGCATTAGAAACCTCTAACATTAAAATCGTGAACATTAAAATTTAATTTGACAGTGGTCGTGTTTATCAATTCGCCGAACACGGATGCGAGAACAAGGAGCATACAGCTTATTACATCATATCTGAATTCGCCAAATGAAAATGAAGAACAGGAAATACAAGGGCATAGAGGTCATCTCGGGTGAGAAAGTTCGGTCGATGAAGGTAGTGCAAGCAGCGTTCCTTTGGTTACTATCAGTTATTATTTCATATTTTAGCTTTTACAGTATTGTGATCGTGGATACTTTTAATTCAGAAAGCAAACATCGGAAAATAAAAACAAAACATTGATCACAAAACAATGATGTTAAAAAAACCCACAAATATCGGTGTCGCATCACTAGGCAACACTGAATGACATCTCAAAAACATTGACTATCTAGCTTCTCGACAGGTAGCTTCGACACAAAGAAAATGTTATCTTTATTTTGTTCAGGAAAGCCCAGAAGAAAACCAATGAAATAAAATACTAACGCAGACACAATCAATTTCTGGGTGATAAAATTTTCTAGCTATTATTGCGTTACCCGAAGTTTTCTGAACAGCGGTAGTGTGCTTAGATATGTCTATTGCAAATGCGCAGTCTCCCTTCCCATGTGTCTTTATGTGTAACTATCGTCGAGAGCAGATATATCTCGTGCTAATTCTAACATTCTTTAAACTCAAAAATGCCCATCATTACATGAATGTCTCATAATGCAGTATTACATCACGCTGAATGGGCGCATTCAAGGACCTGCAAAGAGAGCGTTCAGACTTTCATGAGCTCTCGGGTTATGTTTGAAAGCCTCTGCAGTAGAATATAAATCAGGTGACAAATGTTTACAACCGCGTGACAGGACGAGGAAAAATTTCTTAGGAAGGACACGTTCCCGTACCCACAAGTTCATTCTAGAAGAGCCAGAACGTTTTAGAACGTTTCCAATGCTGAACTTCTCAAGGCAGACAGAAAACATGCGTAGAACCTGATATTTTATTGCACGGGACATGCAATAAAATAGACATTTTATCAAGAGATGACATATACATATTCATAGCATGACTAAATAAGAAAAGTATACAAATTATTTTTTTCACTGGTATGAACCAATACAATTTTATTTACAAAGTAATTATTGGTGCACATCAATCTATACCGCCTTGGCAGTACGGAGGCTTGGGGCTACTTCGAAGTATTAGTATTATTATTGTTATTATTAAGTCTGCGTCATCTCACGGAAAAGATAGTCATCAAGTAATTGTCGAGTAGTTGGCTTTCCCACACCATCCCTTATCTCTTCTGAGAATCCCGCCCATGCAAGTATCATCCTTCCTCCTCATGCTCACCCTAATCACCATCGTGCATGCCGAGGAAGGCAATAACAACTCAATACCACCGGCACTGTGATGATCTGCCCAAGCAAGGGGAGGTAACCGTGAACCGTAAACCACCTCCCTCGCGTACGCTTGGCAATCGAGTTGGCATTCGTCATCATTGTCATCATCCCCATCGTGTAGCAGGACCCTTAATCATGTGCTTAGTGTACATATGAATTGATACACCGATGGCTGCGACATCGCACAGGGGAGTGGCGCCCATTATCAGCTGTTTCACGAAATGTAACCGGCAGTAAACACATGCCACGCAGACGTTCTCGCGGCTTCAGAAGCACACACCCTTGAAGGCGTCTCCACACATTCGGCATTCGACGAGCAGCGAGATACTGCTGGCCCAATCCCGAACAGCTGATGTGTTCGACGAATGTTCACCTCGAAAAGACCGACCTGCGGTGGGTAGGGCGAATACCGAATGTTTGGCGCTCGGCGAATAGCGAGCAACCCGGACTCACTACGTGAGATTCTGCGAGCAGGTGCTCGGGATTCGCCGAATGCCGCAGGCGTGGAACCGCTGGACCCTGATCTTCTCCCGCCCATGCGTTTGGAATTTGCGGCGGAGTAAGCGACCTCCCGGGACTTAGTCTTCTCGAGGTTCACCCATTTCTTTTTCTCTAATTTCGCCGTTCTTCTATCACCACTCACCTCATTCGTAGACTGATTTGTGATTCCGGGTGCGTCAACTGCTAAGGCCATTAGTCCTGTATGTGTAGTGTATGTCTCCCCCCCGGAGGTGATGATAGTGATCTTCCCCCATTGGATGATATCCAGCGCCCGCATAGCGGGGCTACCGTCGGCTAGCGGGGTTTTCCCCTAACCACGTATCTCCCACCAGTGAGGTACCGCCCCAGCCAGGGCAACCTCTAAGTTCCCGACTGATTTCTCGGCATATGTGGTAATGTAGAGCAAATAAGTGTGAGTAGAATGGGGTGAGGGTAGGACAAGGAAAAGGCAAGAAAGTTCGCGCGCGATCTGACTCGTTAGTTAGGGTCTTCCTCCGGCATTCGCATGATTTTGATCGTAGAAACCACAGAAAACTACCGATCAGAGCAGCCGGCCAGTAGAATTCTCCTAGAGACAGCGACTAAATTTGACCTAGCTGTCTAGCAACTGCCGAAATCCTACCACCATGGAAACTGCAACCCCTGGGATCTCCCGGCCAGAAGCACTGCAGTGACATCAGTTGATGCCCTGAGCCACCTTTCCTGGTCACTCTCCTCATTTTTATTGCTACCATCTCATGAAATCACCACCCGTACACACTCAATGACCACAGTTGTATAAGGGTCTCTAAATAAAATATAAAGGAAAATAATAAATAAATACCGCCATGCACAAGCCCCTTTCACCTCTTCATCACCAGTAAAATAGAATCATAATTCGAATTAAAATGTTTTCTTATCATTAGTGCTTATCGTATTTCGAACTAGAAAGTTCTATCACCGCCAACAATTCAGAAATCTAAATATCTTGAGCGGCTTTTAGAATGTACTAGTGGCCATAAATATGACTGTATTAGTATTATTATTGTACATCTTAGACAAGGATCTGCTCAATTGAATAATGTACGTTTTACCGACTATCGTGACGTATGAAAATTAAAAGAAGAGTAGCATCGAAATGCATCGAAACAAAATCAACGCCAGCCATGTCTTGGAAAATTCTAAATGCATGTTTGATGTAGTTATATCCAAATTTATTCTCTAATTTACATTTATTTCTAAACAATAAAGAATTACAATTTAGTCTTGTTTCATGAAATAAAAAATGTTATTGACTGTTACCCTAGAATACAAGAGGCAAACATCATGTTAAATCACTTTGTTCTAATGTTTCAATGATTTCTTGAATGTTTTAATGATGTATTTATAAACAAGTAGAACACATAGCAAGGCCAGAAACAGTTGAGAACGTTCCAGGAGTTTATACACTCATGTATATTTCTAGAGAGTAATTAACTTTACCGAAAATCACTGTGCGAAGTACGAGAATAATTTATTGCCTATATGATACTGTGTTCTTCGAAAACGATGTGCACAATCGAGCATTTACACTTCGAATTCACCCTTTAATGCGGGCGCTAATGGAACTGCCATTTCGCGAAGAATGTGGACCCATTTTATTGATTAAAATGTTTGCAGTCTGCACAGACATGTCATCATTTAATGATACGAATTCGATAAGTAATTAGACTTCATATTCGACTAGCAAAATAAGAGGAGATTGCCTTTTCACCATCAGCGTGCACGCAAAAGCAAATCCATTCTCTTTACGATAATCTACATTGAGCATTAAACCATTTTTTATCTACCACTGTCCCACGACCATTTCTTGTGAACGGAATATTAAAGCATAAAAATTTGCAGTAGAATTTTGTCCGAAACAATTTGGACATTCTTTATAATAAAAGGATTGATTTATTATGTTCGGCTTCACGTCCGTCTGAAAAAGAATTCTTAATTCCTAATCTGTCAAACGAATTTTTTGATAAATCATAAAACTCGAATCGCATTCAAAAAGTTTCGAAACCCATTCGCATCTCAATATAAATAACATTGTTAATAATAATATATTTAATATTATCGTTATTAGATTATTAAAATTTACATTCTACGCGTCACATATTTGTTTTAGAATTTAAGAATTCCTAATATGACACTCCCTTCTGGTTCTTATTATGCATTGTTATGCATTGTAAACACTTGCAGTCAGGAATTTAAAATAAGATGCAACAACGGCAAAAGAAATTTAATAATATTTAAGTTCGAATATTGCAGAATAAAGGAAACATATAGTATTATGGTGATGATTTGATTAAATATTGAATAGAAAGAGGATGTTTCATTTGAAAATGATCTAGGAACATGCTAATAAATAGATGCAGAAATGAATAAAAATAAATCAAGCTTGTCGAAAAGAAGTAATATTTGTGAGACAAATCTAGGCAACGACAGAGTTTTTGTTGTTTTCAGAGTGAACGAAAAATATAAAAAAACACAGCTTCAAAAAGATATTTTTTCTGCATCAGTGGATTCATATCGTCCCCTCCCTGTGTTGCTACCTTTCACGCCTCGATGACGTTTTAAATTTCCGTACTGAAGAAAACCAAACAGAGATAAACCTCGAAAAAAGAATGTTTGTTAAGTGAAAAAGTCGAAGATAGCTTTAAAGGATATTATTCGAAGAACTTCCATAACGCAACTGCAACTTATATTTGCAAGCGCGGGCAGCTGTAAGTATGCTTTATTATTATCTGTGCTTTCGTGCACATGAAGGTGTTCGTTTCCCCAAACTGCAGGTCTAGTGTATTTGCAAGCAGGCAGCAACGCCAACCCGCCCTTCGCATTCGTTTTAAAAAAGCTACAACCAGTCAGTAGACAAATAAGCACAATCAAACAGAAAGGAACTGTTAAAAACTACTCGTATTAGTACAAGCATCAACAGGTACAAATAGCAAAAATTGAAATTCTCATAATTTCTCTGCTTTCTTTATTCATACAAAGATTTGAAAGAAGGGCGCCTAATATCAGTTTTTTTTGAAGTATATAAGAAAAATATGTCATGTGACAATGGAAGCACATGACCCGATTCACCTATACTAGTAATTTTATGCCACGTTTTAGTTTGTTTCCTTTCGTCCCTCTAAATTTGAAAAACACCAACAAAAAACAACAACAAACAAACAAATAGCCACATGAAATGCATGTGAGTGTGTCTGAAGAAACCATCAGAGAAATTAGAAAATTATTTTATGAACTACAACACAGAATGTGCCTGATAAATATCTACTAAACCTTCGTTTGAAAACATAATTGACGCAGAAGCTTCATATACTCGTATAAAAAGTCACTGCAAACAAACCTTATCATTTTCTCAAAAAATATTTATCATTTATTATTTTATCATCTCTTAGAACAAATTGTGGAGAGTGTCAAAACAAATCTATCCAGATTGATTGAGAGGGCATATTGAGTTATATCAACTTCCTACAAGTACACTCAAAATAAATTCTCGCAAGTTAAAAACATTAGAAATGAACAAATGTCATTAGTAATGAACAAATCATCAAAGAACTAAAAGAACGTCCTTTAAATGATTTTATCAATATGCCCTCACAAAGTT
Organism: Gryllus bimaculatus; assembly: GCA_017312745.1. NCBI lineage: Eukaryota > Metazoa > Arthropoda > Insecta > Orthoptera > Gryllidae > Gryllus > Gryllus bimaculatus. The sequence goes on along the minus strand of BOPP01000011.1, from coordinate 4,185,683 downwards.
TCTTCTCGTCTTTAGAATCATCCACCGAGCAGATACAACTTCATCTCAACATTTCATTACCAACTTCACACCATGAACTACACTAGTACTTTCCACAGGAAAACCTCAAACTTCAAGAGCGGCGACGTAGGTGGCCACGGACGCAGAGTGACGTCACAGGACTAACTCGTTACAGCTCCTCATGAGCTCTTTCAGTATTCAGTGTTCATCGAGTATTTTTTTTCAGCCCCTTTTACATATGTGAATTGCACACGAATTTCGGACTTCTGTTCGAAACTACGACTCAGCTTTTTTAAGAGCTCAGTTTCTCTGAATGAGAATCTTTGCTGTCGCCACGGCCAATGGATTATTGTTCTTCATGTACGATTACAATGCAATGCAATTACCTCTTTTGCATGTGCTTGCAATGTGGAACAATAAACCTAGCAAAACTGTGGCTATCATTTATCGGAAGTGCATTATTCTTGTATATGATTTTTTTGCTCAGTAATACCTGTTATTCCATGAATTTTCCTTACCTTAAATTTAAATATAAATATTGTCATATTACATCCCTTTGTCAATTCAATACCATTTTTGATGAATTTATTAATTCAAAACATTTAAAATTAGAATATAATATAAGGAAAATGCACTGCGTCTTAATAATGTGTGACTGTAAAATGTATTATTTTGTCATAAATGTCATGAAATTTGAATATTACAGAAATAAATACGTTTTTTAAAAAAGGAAATACCTGTCTGTAGAACTCACCGTTGAATTTTGAACAAAGCGTATTTGGAGAATATGCAGTTCATTTAAACTGAATTCATTTTGTTAATATTTCATGAAGATTAACTTTTAATACTTATCGAATTTCACAGTGAGAATTTTTTAATCCGGTATTTGCACTTATTATCCGTTTTACATTTTTAATGCAATATTGTTCGATGTTTTGCATTTATGTGAATATATGTGTGTGTGGGGGGGGTGAGTGAGAGAAAAAAAGAGAGAGAGAAAGAGAAAGAGAGAGAGAGAAAGAGAGAGAGAGAGAGAGAGAGAGAGAGAGAGAGAGAAAGCGAGGGAGCACTTGCGTCGTTGACAACGTATGATTTTTAAAATACATTAAATGTGCATCTGGCGAAATCCGTGCACTGGACAGTTATGAATTATAGAACTGTCATTGAATATTTTAGGCACGTCAAAACAACGAAAATGTAAACAAATTAAATAATAAATGACTCATATCTTTTTCAAAATTTACATCAACTATTATTTTTAGTATTAAGTATTATTATATCAAGTATTATTTTTTGTATTAACTGAATCATTTCATAAAAATAGTAGTAACTGGATTCCACGCGCCATGTTGAACAGCGAACGTCTGTCAATAATCGAGAATTTTCCGAAATGCAGATCTTGAACGAGTCCAACAGCGGGGCCTAACTAATGATTGAATGAATATTGAAGCGCTCCAGCCGACTCCGTTCACTCGCAGCCCTTCCCAGCCCGCCGCCTCCCCCCCCCCCGCTGCGGACGCACGGCAAAGCCCTCTCTTTCACGGGGCGCAGCGCAGGGCCGCTCAAGCCCTTTCATCTGCACGCTGTGCCAACGTTCGGTGGAGTCGGCTTGAAAAGCGGTTGTGAACTAGATATTGAATATGCGGCAGAAGCCCCCAACAACATCAGTTCCAGTGATCCTGGCTACTTTTTTAAACCTGGTTATTTTTTCCACAGTCAGTATTCTCCATTTTTTTCGTGAATTCATTTATAAAGTAGTTGGAGTTTTTCAGTATAAACAGAAAACAATAATATCTACGAATTTTTACAACATCGTCCTCTACTTTAAATTTGTAATCAATATTAAATTAAATACAATTCTCAAAAATAAATTTAAACGAATGCCAAATTAATTGTATAGTAAATGTATTTGTAATAAAATTAGGTCAAGGGATTGGTCAGTATGGGTAGAGAAACAATTACTTTTGTCAACGAATCGAAATATTTAATTTTTTCATCGGGGATAGAGTATAAAGACAAATCAATAATGCACGAGGACATAAAACAAATTTAAATAAATTTATTCATTCATTAACACTACACAAATAACAAAAACGTTTATAAACTCAAACAAATAAAACACTGTCTTAGTTTATAAACGTTGTTTAATATTTTAACAGTTTATAAACATAGTCTTAGTTTATAAAAAAAATCTGTTGTTTGAGGAGTGTTAATTAACGAATCAATTAATTTAAATTGGTAAGATGTCCTCATGTATTGTTGATTTTTCTTATTACTCTATCCCGAATAAAGAAATTAAATATTTCGATACGTTGGCATAATTAATTGTTTCTTTACCCATACTGACCAATCCCGTGAACTAATTTTATTATTCATCAATGGTCGTGAATTTTACAGTGGTAAATGTATTTGGTATAAATAATGTACAATAAGTACTAATAAAAAACGTATATTCAAAGTTTTTCTCAATTGCTGAAAGTAAATGCTACGGAGAAATATCTTCCTACTTTTACGAGTGATTCAATACAGTCGCTCTTTTTATTTTCTCTTCGTTTCCTAAGAATTATTCACTGAATAAACTGAATTGAATTGAATTGAATAGAGAAAGTGGAGAAGAAATGTGTATGTTGACCAGTACTAACGCTCATTGAAAACCTACATTTTACTATTAGTAAGTTATTCAATTTTTGTATTATCGTTCCATCTTATCCTCGTACAGAAAAAATTCAAATAATTTTCGTAATTTTTATCACACGAAGGAAGTGAACGATGGACAAGCACATAATCAACTTTCTTCCATATATTTCTCTCCAAAAATACACTTTCTATCGGCTTTTTATGGAAATTGACGATGACACATCTGCCCGGGGAGCTGTGAAGGAAGGAGGCGGCGCTTTTCAGAAGCTCCGTTTCCAGGAGGCCGCGATCGAGGCGGAGCGGAGGCGCTCGGGAGATCAAAGGCCGCGAGAAGAAGCGCCAGCGGCCACGGCGCGGCGCCGCTGCTCACTACCAGGAACCGAAGAAGAACCCGAACGCTCATATTCTATTCCGGGCGCCCCACGCTGGGGTGTACGTGGTTCATTTCATTGGTTCACCGAGCCTAATGTTCTTTGACGGAAATCGGCCAGTGATAATTAAAAGTTGCCAAAAGCACTGTATTTGTAAACTGGTTTAAAGTGTTCGCGGGATTGCAGTATTAATCTAGGGCATTACGCCTGCTTCATTTGAGGGGATGTATATCTCTAATTCCTTTATTTTCACTACCTTACATTTCCTTTGTGTTTCTATTGTCGATGTTGATAAAGTTTGAAGTTATTGAGTTTGAATAAAGAGATTTTTTACCAGTTTTATATTTTTAACGTTCCAAAATATTTCTCATCATGCAGTTTCACATGCTTTCGTAACTGTATAATCTCTACTCACTTTATAATTATCGTTTTTACGAAAGTATTTATTTCGAAGTATGCCTATTAGTATAAAGAATAGGAATTTCGGTCCTGGAGTGTAAGAGCAACCGGTTAAGGCACGCAGCTGCAATTGCGCATCTGAAGCTTCGTAAGTGGGAGGTCTAAGGTTCGAGTCTCGTCGGTAAAGCCTAGCCAAGAAAGGTGGCTACTGGCTGATATTGCCTGGATCAACATTCTACAGACAGCCGTTACAGTGATTCCTAAGAACAGAGCACAACCAAGCGAAACAATTACAAGTTTCCCACGAACCTTGAACATAAGATACCATAGTAAGAGAGTGGATGCCTATGTCAATATCCATTTGATTGTTATAGACATCAATATAATGGGTATTGCGACACATTCAGTACAACAACGCGATGGCTTAAGAGTAAATGCCTCAAATTCAAAATGAAAACGAAAATACGGTTTCACAAAACATCTCCTCATGCACTACAAGACTTAGTCAAATGAAAGTAAGACTATATTATTTTTCCTGTAATGATTTACTGAAGAATGTGTGTGAAAATACGGACAACGTAATACGTTTTGCACGCGCTGGCTTTGTTCGCCCACTGGTCCCCTACCCAGGGCGGGGCGAGACGGGGGCGGCGGCACTGGGCGCGGGCGCAGAGCAGGGGCCAAGTGGCCAAGAAGACTAGCGGTGTTGGCGCGAGAAAATGGTCACAGTGGGGGGGGGGGTGGCGAGCCGAGCATTTCTGCCTCCGCCGAATCCCGGGGGCTATCGAGCGCGGGCAGCGCACGCGACGCGCGCCCCCCAATCGCGCAGAGAGCACCGGCTCACGGTGGCGGCCAGAGGCCGCCAGCGGGCAAAAGTGTTTTATTAGACAGCCACTACGAAAGGCGGCTCATTTGGGGCTAGCCTACCCTGCTAAGAGTGCAATTTTTAGCACGGTTCTAGCAAAGTCAAACGGTGACCGAGTGTTCTGATATATTTATGAATGTAACAAAGAAAAAATTCTTTCTTCTGACCCGAAGGACAAAAATAACACAAAAACAACCACAAAGGCACAAAGGAAAAGAGGGACAAAAGGGGAAAGAAACGAAAGGGACAAATTCACAAATGGACCAAAGGGACAAACTGACAAAGAAACCAAAGGAAAAAATTGAGAAGGGACAAAGAGGACAAAACAACAAAGACAGAAGGGACACATGGACCAAATGGACAAAAGAAGAAGGGCACAAAGGGACCTACTTACTACATCTATGAGACAAAGAAGACAAAAAGGGACAGAAAGGACAAAAGAAAATGGACAAAATGACAGTAAGAAACTAGTGGTGCTAAAACAGACCGTACTGTCTCACCTTTAGTAACACTTATGTAATACTGCTTATATTAGTTACGTAATAAATTTTTTTAATAAATTACAAAAGTGAAATAATGTTTAATCATGTGAAATTTTAGCTACTCCTTTTCCTTTACATTAAGTCCCTGGGACATTTTAAAAACAAAAAAGCTCCGACGTCTTTTTATTAAATTTTCTTGTTCGATAATATGAAGGACATTATGCGAATGGTACATGTTTCATTTTGGTTTAAAACTCTCATTTTTCGATAGTTGCAAAACTTCAATTTTTTCCTACATTCTAATTTCTATCTAGCAAAATTTATATTTTCATTGTATCCATCAAATTTCAGCTAATATCAAAGGTAACATTTTTTAGGAGTAATGGTCTTTCCATTGCGTTCAGTACACTTAGAGAAGTGCAAGAACTCCTGTGAAAAAACTTGTTCGATTTGAATGAAGCGCGCTACGCGCCCGGTGTTGCTGATTTGCGCGTTTCCGTCCCTTTCCTCTAAAAAACGCGCGAACGTCTATCTTCGAGCTAACAATGATAAAATAATATCAAAAATAAGTCTAAGAAGAAGAAAGAAATGGAATATTCTTTTAAAATCCCTGATTTTTTAAACAAATCATCAGAAACTAAACTTATAGTTGGCAAATGCATAAATGCTGCAAAGCAAAACAGTCATTTAACTGCAGTGGATGAACATGTCAATGTATTTCAAATACAAGTATCGAAATACTGTTCAACAGTCATTCAACTGCCGTGGATGAACATGTCAATGTATTTCAAATACAAGTATCGAAATACTGCTCAACCCGCTCAGAGGCGTCATTTAGGCTTCAGGATGTTTTACATGCAGCAAATCTATTAACACGGGACACCCGGCTTTACTTCCCCTCCGAAGGAAGGCGTACGAAGGATTATCTCGCCCCTAAAAATCTTCGATCGAATTTGAACCCGTGAACTTCGGTATAACAGCCCGATACGCTAACCGTTACACCATCGACGCCGCTAAACTCCGAAAAACTTTTGAAAATTTTTTAATTTTCGAAAAATCAGAGTATTCTGTTTTTTAGACTGTCCACCAAAAGAATTAATCAAAACCAATTGCGCCAAAACCAAGTGCTTCATGTTAATTACCCCCAAAATTAAAATATCGATTTCAAATTCCAGGGAACACGACATCAGCAAGTTTGATCCCTGAATATCGATTTTGGAGAAAATCGACTGAACAGTTCAGCTGCTAGTGATCTTCAGAAGCGGACAGACAGACTGACAGACAGACGAACAGACAGACGGACGATCAGACACACAGGCAGACGGGCAGACAGACAGATGGACAGACAAACAGACAGACGGATAGACAGACGGACAGACAGACGGACAGACAGACGGATAGACAGACGGACAGACAGACAGACGGACGGACAGACTTACGGACAGACGGGCGGACAGACGGACAGAAGTTTTGACGTCAATCACTTTTCGATATCAAAGACCTCAAAACATGGATTCTGGCTACACCACGTGCTTGAGGAGTTTTTTTTCTAAATTTAGCAATTGGATTTATCCACTTCTTCGACACCAAGGTCCGTCAATAAGTTTTCTGCGCAGAATTTCATAACTTTATCTTCTAAAGAATTTCCTTCTTAAGCGCAAGAAAGTAAAAATTGACAAAAGGACAAAACGACAAACAAGACAAAAAGTCAGTAAGGCTGTCTAAGAAATGAGAGTTTTACTCGTAGGATTGCGTCACTCGACATATCGGCCTCGGGTCGAAAACTTTTCTACTCGCAAAATAAAAAGTCCACAATTACCACTTGTACCATAAATTAATATTTCTGCTACTGGCTATCTAATTCATAAGTTGGCATAATTCCAACACGTATGAAGAGAAGCACAGAGCCATGCTACTTTTTCATACTTTTCATCCTTTATTGTGTTCGTAGCCCGCAAACAATTTTGTTTTAAATGATAAAAAAATGTTTTAAAGTCATAAATCTATAGGACGTGGAATCCACATTTATCAGTAACCCTGGCAGACGTTGTTCTGCCCTCCATCTCTCTCTTTCTACTTCCCTTTCTCTCTCTGTCTCTCTCACTGTCCCTGTCCCTCTCTTTCTCCGCCTCTCCGTAACTCTCCGTCTCTCTCCCCGCCTCTCTCTGTCTATGACTGTCCCTATTTATCTTTCTTTTTATTTTTGTTTCTCTCCCTGCGTTTGACTGCGTCTGAATGCCTCTGTACCCCACTGTCTCTCTCTGAACTTGTCTCTCCCAGGCGTTATTTCACAATCGCAACACAAGATTGTTAATGTTATAAAAACTAATTTTCTCTTTACTAATTTTTTCCATGATACATGTCTTACAAAATCAAAATAATTTCTTTTTTAAAGTCAAATCTGATGTGATTAACTATAGATAAAAGTTAATTGACTTAAAAATGGATATTCAAACGTGTACTAGAATTACAAAAACAAAATATGGAATACGTTCATAGTGGTAGAATGTCTAAATTTGGCAACTGTTAAACTTCATATTAACGTTTAATGTAGAGTTCCATAAAATAACTAAAAAGGATGGATCGCGTGCGATAAGTTACCCATTGGTAAGATACTACACTGACACCTAACTATTTGAAGAAAACCACAGAGTCAGAGCAGTTGGCTTGAAGAATTCTCATCACGGCGGTGGTCGCCTACAATCCAGGTATTGTTAGTCCGTGTCGAAAATTTTATGTTGGTCTCAAATCTAGGACTTCCACTACAAAAATACATGTAATGTGAATATAGTGCCTAAATCTTTATTTATGTCTGGAACGAGTGAATGAGTGAGTGAATGCTTCGATGGATAGGTAAGCATGATGGTATGAATTACGATGGAAGAACTGTGGAATTGGAGGCATGGAAAAGGGACAAGAAAGACAAGAAAACCTGCCACATATCAGCTTTGACCACCATAAATACGACTTGTATCCTCCGGAGTTTGAACACAGCTACGTAGAGGAGAAGAGCTGGTGCTGTCTCGGGACGCCTCAAAGTTGGGTCACGACGTTATGTGATCGTGAGGCACGAAGTTTACATAATCTTAATCAATTGCGAGATTGTTTGATGCACTACAATACGAGAAGTATTTGAAGGGTAGACGAAAGAAGGTACATAATATATCAAAGAATCTGGACAATTGGTAAGGCAGTTAAACATCTGTACGAGTCAGGAGAAAACAAATCTTCTTCTTTCAAGAAGCCTTTCTTTCCTTGTGTTATGACGATGATGCATCATCAGAGGCTTTTTCTGGCGAAAGTGCAATTTCACGTTCTCTTTGAAATTTTTTTTTATCTACGCTCTTTACATCATCAATCAACAACACTCAATCCTTGTTAGAGTTGTGCATGTTAGTAAAGACTAATTGCAACCTCAACGCAACAGTTCCTGTTTATCGCCAGTCATTTTGCCATTTGTAAGTTTTACCTTACGATCTTCTAATCGTATATTATTTGTGAAATTAATAGGTAAATCCTTCGTAATACAATGCAAAAGATAAGAGTTGAAGAACGTTAAACCAGAAAAGTACTACACTTGCACCATCATTAAAAACGAAAACCGAATAAATGCTTCATGTCGTTCAATACTTATTGTCCAAGTCTAATGAAATAAGGCAGGTTCATCAATTATGGAACGATACAATCACTATTCACTGTGAACACAATGTTATATATGTTTCTGGGGCACACGCAAAAATGATACGTGTTCGAGGCTTGCTAAAGCATTGCTTTTATATACATTCACTAATCTTTGCAATGAAAAACACTCAATCATAGAACTTGAAAACCTCGTTATCATCGCTTCACTAACTTTAACATCACACGCTCACGCTCGCTCACGACACATCCACTGCTTTCGATATATCGATTGCAACCCGCAAACAAAACGATGTAATTAACCAATATGCGTTATTTTATTACATTTTAAGATATTATTAATCTGTATCTTTTATTAAAAAAAGGTTAATGAGAGCAAGTGATAACACCTCTAGGGACCACTAACTTTCATTTAAAGAAAAAAAACAGTATAATTGCGTAGAATGCTCAAACTAATTTCTAAAAAAACGTGTTGTAAATATTGATATAAGATCGTAGAGATAAGATCGTAAATGATGACGTTACACCTTCAAGTGACTTTTGGTGCTGAACATTACCTCACGCGTGGCGCTTCAAGATCATTGTGAATTATTTGTTCTTTATTATGTTAGCGGCGGCTACGCTTTGAAGAATACACCTGTAAACGAGATGGGGTGAAATGATTTCGATGGGGAGGCGATTATCTATCTTACTAATCTCCAGTGCGCGCAAAAAGTGAAAGAAAATTATACACTCCCCGCATGTGAGAGAGGTCAGTGGTTTTGTTAGATATTCAGCAACTCGGGAAATATAATAAAACGGCTAATTACCCATTTTCAATGCGCACACATATTGAAAGAAAACTACACAGCTTCCAGCCTTCCAGCCATGTCAGATATTTCTATGGTTTCGTTACATTCTCAAAAACTCGATAAAAATACAAAACCAATGAAAGTTTCTAATTTTACAGAAAAAATTAATTATTTGTTTGTATTATTCCGAGTATTCTCATATTGCGCGACACTATTTTATGCTCATACTAAATGCGCCAATACATACGACACAAAATCACATCATGTGACAGCAAGGATCTAAATAAGAGGTAGCTCGCCATTAAATATTCTCTATTCACGAGATGTGTTATAAACTAGCAACATTTTTATATTATTGGTTTGTAAAGAACTGTTGTATTGCAAATGTACTATTATACAAAATGTACTACAAATACGTGAAGTTTTGTACAAATACGTGAATTGTACATATGTGCTAATAGCGTATTCTTGTAGTATTCGTAAATACTTTTTTTATAAAAATACTTAATTTATTGGAGTGTTATACGAGAGTATTTTCTTTACTGTTCTTAAGCAGCAGTCGTGCTACATTCTGCCGCACTATTTTGTATGGGTTTGTTCAGAAGCATTTTCATCGGTGCAGGCCATGTTGTCGCTGAAACAATGGTGGAATGAAGGCGGGGAAACTGGAGAACCCAGAGCGAACCCGCCCTGACCACCGCACAATCCACTCGGAGCGAATTTAACCCGTCCCAGCGTCGGGGGCCGAGCTGCCAGATTGATTGATTGTTAGTGATTCCGGGCGCGTCATCTACTTTACTCATTAGTCCGTAAGTGTAGTGCGTGTTTGTGCTCGGTAGGTGGTGCTGGTGGTCTTCCCGGCGCTGTATGGCGACATCCGGCGCCGACCTCCATCGAGTAACGCGGTTTCCTCAACCAGGTATCTCCCACCAACGGAGCAACGACCCATCCGGTACAAGCTCTAAGAACCCTACCGGTCTGTGTGCTCGTGTAGTACATGTTAGTGTAAGTGTGTGCAAGGGGGTGAAGATTGGACAAGGAAGAGGTAGGAAAGATCGCGCGCGGTCTGTGGCACGTTTGTTGGGTACTGTACGGGCATTCGCCTGGTCTTGATCGAAGAAACCATGGGAAACTACCGATCAGAGCAGCCGACCGCTACAATTCTTCTCCAGGCAGCGACTGAATCCGACCTAGTTGACAACCCTGCCACCGTCGCGACTCGTACCGGGGTCAGAGATACTCCCGATCTGAGGTGCCCGACTTCCACTCCTCTCTAGGCGAGTTGATGCGACTGAAGAGGTCAGTGGCTTTCGGCCACGCCCTTCGCCGCCAGAGCGCACTGCGCGCGGGCGCTGAGTCACCGCGGAGGGCGCCGCTCTTCGCGTGCCCTTCGCAGCCGCCACCAAGGGTCACTCGCCGAAGGGTGCGTGCGCGACTGGCCTTCGGAGGCTGAATCTTTAACGGAATTGGGAGTAAACGGCCCCCGCGGACGGGCTGTCGCGAAAGCCAGAAACACGACATTGCCAAGACGCTAGGAAGCGTCGCAGAGATGTTTTATTACGTAAGACGCATTGAGTCGTGTTGACGAGGCGCAAAGCACATCCACGGGGATACAATCTTAACCCTAGAAAGGATACGGGGTAACACGTCATTAGCTTCTCGTTCGGAGTTTTCGCGATCGAAAGTTGGCTATCCTGAACTCGTGATTATGTATTCTTATTTGAGGTTAAGGTTCGTCTGTCACATGTGATATGAAGTTAAGGTTTCTCAGGCACTCCCGTAAAGGAAATTCGAGTTAAGTTGGGGTAACGAAATGTCCCTGTCTCCGGGTATGTATGTATGTATGTATGTATGTATGAATGTTTGTATGGATGAATGTAAGAACGTCTATCCACCCCCCAAAATTAAAAATCTCTTTTCTGCTCTCGACCACGAAAACGGTCTTAATACTACCTTTTAGGTACTCTGATAAGAGCGCGTGCACAGCAAAAGTATTTGAAATGAAGAGTGTGATCAAGGTAAGAGAACATAAGTGCACGCAAAAATGCGTCTTGCGAATGCAACAAACTTATCTTGTAAGAACACGAATTAAACGCGCTTTTCATGCAATATCAACTCATTATAAGTAAAAAATACTGTTTACTTTAAATAAATACCCACTAACGTTGTATTCTACTTTTTGATTCTATACTTTGGGGTAACAGTTTACCCCAAGTATCCATCTACCGGCGTAGCATTCCGGTATCATTTCTAGAGTTTAACGTTTCTGGTCCATATTATGGCACGAAAACGTATATTCCCTGGATGCAATGGTACAAGCACGCGGCGATGGTGTAATGGTTAGCGTATATGACAGCTATACCCAAGTTGGCGGGTTCAAACCGGCGGGATTTTAAGGGCGAGAAAATCCTTCGTACACTTTCAGTGGTGAAGTCAAGACGGCTGTCCCATGTTAGATTTAATTGCATGTCAAAGATACTCAAAATCCAAATCGCCTGTTTCGTCGTCCAAGAAATACCTCGTTTCTCCGCTAGTTGGTGAAAGGAGCGTAGCGAAATTTGCGTGGTCAGACGGAAGAGCGGGCCTGATGGTCCGAGTCTCGCCACGTAAAATAAGGCTTCAATTCAAGTCCCCCCATCGCCTCGTGTGCCAACTTGCCTATTAGATTTGCTTCTATCGGCAAGACTATAAACCGCGAGCAACCGTTGACACTTCAGCGGATAGATATTTGCGCACGCGAGTACGTTCAAAATAGTATAGAGAAAACATTTACATTTATGTAGCACGTGAGTGTTATTCACAGAAGGCCTGACAGACTGACAAACAGAAAGACGTTTTAAAAAATACATTTTTGATAGGGTATACAAATAAGGTATTTCCTTTTCCAAATCGACATTGATTTTTTGCAGTAATGCAAAACTTTCTCTACACTCTGAATGCAAGGTAGTAAAAATGGCCTAAATTATTTATCATATAATAATGAACATTATAAATACTACATTAAAACTAAACAATTTTATAAATGTCTTTTTAAACTTAAGTAAATAAGTTTACCCGACAGCAATAACAGGGATGAAAGACAATTCATTTTTCAGTCCAAAAATGTTGGCAGACCCTTCAATGTACAAGTCCATTTCAGAAAGAACAAAGTCCACTATACATTTGTACCCATTTCAAGTCCATTACTTTCCCATACTAGAATATTTCATCGTATTTCTAATTATATCACATTTATTTACGCCAATACAAGTCGTACGAGAAATATGTCAGAGACAGAAAAAGAATCTTGTAAGATACCAAACGGTGTTGAACGAAATCGAAAAGACTAGACAAAGAGAGCACTGAACAGATAAACATTAAATAAAGACGCACAGAAAACAAAGTAGACCACCGGTAGAAAATTAATGAACTCTGTGGAAATTAGGATAATGAAAACGCAAAAATATCCAAACGACTTGCACCCATTTGCCAAAAGGATGACATTGTATTCAGGCGCGCACCCACGAAGAGGGAAATAGGAGAAAATTCCCCCCCTCCTAAAATGTTTCAGTAAGTATTAATTTTAAATTGTCACGAAACTTACAAGCAGGAATATTTTCGGATAATCATTAAAAATATTAAATTTTATCATAACACGAGCTGAGTGTAGCCTGAGACGTTTTACAAAATCTGCAGTGTGTCACATTCGACCCAAAATATTTTAAATTTCCCCTCCCAAAGTGTGTCTCTGGATCCGCCCCTGTTGTAATGCTCGGAGGCAAACAAATTAAGAACATAAAAAGCAGATAAGCTGCAAAGGAGAGAGGGTGAGAATGGAAGGGGGAGGGGGCGGGGTCAGCGGCTGGCGGGAAAGAGTAAGTAGGGCGGAGGGAACCGGAAAGGGCGGCACGAAGTGCCAACGCGGCGGTCGGCGCGCGGCGCTGAATCATGCAGAGCGGAGCCTCCTCTCGGTCGATGTCAGCCGTCGCTGGTCATCGCTTCGCCGAGGCCCCCGCCGAAAGGCCGGCAAACACGAGCCAGCTTTCTTGCAGATTCTCATACGGTTTCTCTCCACAAACACGAAGATCCTAAACTAGCAGTATAAAAATTAAAAAGGCTCGCGTACACGGTCCGTACGTTTTATATAGGATTTCGGTATGAAGCCCTCTAGATGCCACTAGGGGGGGGGTCTACCCGGAAACAACTGAATTGCGCCGTCCGAGTACATTCAGTGGCGGTATTTCTGTGCCTGCGTTTTGGCTGTGACCTTAATTTAAAAGTATTAATTAACCATGAGGAGCATAGAGAAGAAAAATAGGCATACATGAATAGGAAAAGAGGTAGTTTATCACAATATCACTTCACAAATTCGCACCTTTAAACACACCGTTCAAAGCACGATGGAAACGGGCTATCATCAATTCATTTAAACATTTTGTAACTTCCTTACATGAATTCGTAATCTCTCTAAGCCTCACGTTCAATTATAGAAACAAAATTAGTACAGAAATAAAATTACGAAATAATATTCAGAAACGAAGTTACTTACTTGTATATTCGTATGTACATGATTACTTAGGAATGTGGGGAAAATGATAAAATTATTTCTGTGTTTTTAGATATAGAAAGTGTGGATACAACGTACTGGCAACACTTCTATCACGTCATGGGGAGAGTTGGTGGAATTTAATAGCTGATAAGGGAATGCGAGACGAGAATCTACGGCGAGTGGTAATGATTGCGTGGTGTTGGTCACCACAAAAGAAGAGCTATGAAGCAAATGAGGAGGGAGAAAGCGCCCAGCAATGAGATTAGAAAGGCAAACAAGTCTGGAACACGAGTGACGCGGCGCGCGGGCAGACTCCACGGGAGTGCGTCCACGCAGTGTGAATCCTCGCCTTAATGCACGGGTCGAGAAGGTACAATATTTTCGTTAAAATGCAGGAATCACATCCGGGCAGCTCAAGGAGACAAGCGAAGCCACCATTCGAAATGACCGGCAGCCCCTGCGGGACTTTGATAGAGATGGATGTGTTGACGGCGTAGCACGTCTTCAAGAGGAGTAGCAGAAGAAGAGACAGACCTCACGGACAGCGGCTCAGGACATCCACAGAAGCCACTGCTGTGCCTCTCACCGGGTGGTCCTAGGACTCGAGTCCCGACGGCGGCAGGATTTTACGACACGAGTTAGAGAGCTAGGTCGAATTCCGCCGCTGTCTGGAGGAGAGTTCTAGCGTCTGGCTGTTCTGATTGGTAGTTTTCCGTAGTTTCTCCGATAAACACTCGGCGAATGCCGGAGCAGTACCCTAACAAACGAGCCATGGAAAATGCGCAATATTTCCTTCCTCTTTCTTGTCTTATCCTCGCCCCTTATTAACACATACTGCCACTTGCATGGACATACATAATATGTCGCGAGAGCAGTCAAGAGCTTAGAACATGAGGCAGTGCCCCGCCCCGCTGGCGTCAGATTCTTGGATGGGAAAAACCTCCCAAGCTGGCATGTACGTCATGACCTGATCTTAACAACCAGCGGGGTAAGATCACCAATACCACTCGTGATTACGCAAGCACTTACGCGACTAATAACCATAGCAGTTTACGCGCCCGGAAATACGAACTAGTCAGCCATGATAGATATGTGTGGAGATCACGCCGAAGGAATGTTTTCTATGAAAAAAATCCAGGCATAAATTATTAAAGAATTATGCAGCTCTTTAGTTATGTAATTCCACGTAACTAATTTCTCACCAACCTTCGCAGTATAGTGAAATAAGAGTCGTAATGTCAAATATTGAAAAAGGAAGAGAAAGCAATTAAATGTGTACGAGCTTTGCAACAAAATATTTTTTGATTTAACATGAAAATATTTATGGCAAATTTTGAAAAAAAATTACTTACGAGAGAATACGAAATAGTTTATAGGACAGTTCACGCATCAAGGAATGATTAGTTCTAAAATTACCTTAACATTAGCTTACTTAACTTTAATTTAAATGATCGAAAATCAATGGATTGCCATTTTGTCAATCTTCATTGTTAGCTATTCTTCAGAGATAAACTTCGAGGAAACAACATTTACACAAAACTAACTACTAGAAGACATTGATAATAAATTTTTATTTACATATACTATTAATTTTTATGACAATTTCTAAACTTATGAAAATAATTTAAGATGAAAAATACATATTATTTTTTCTGTCAAACACTATTCAGTGAAATATAGAGGCCGATTTCAATGGCATGCCAGGGAAAGGTTTCTCCTATTCTCGAGAGGGAAAAGCAAGGTCTTCTGGGTATTTGAATGGCGAATGATAAAACAAATCTCGTTTGTTTTTGTTATTTAAGGTCGCGTCAGCATCTAGGTCATTAGCGACCACTATTTCATTTAACGGTACGGTAACTGTGAAGATGACCTGATGTGGTGATGATTATAATAGAGTGTGATAGGCCGAGCACAATACAACCATGCCCGAGGCGGGACTCGAACTCGCGATCCTTTGGCATCGGCAGATCGGGAGATCGCTACGGCACTCACGATCTCAGTCACCGGGACGGCTTCTGGCATATTTCTGAACTGCTACAATCGACTTGTCGTGAAATGTAAGAATTAAGTTTAAAGAAATAACAAGACATTTTTTTTCAAAATTAATTGAACTCCGTCCTCCCGTAACACTCTCGCTAGACGTGTTTCGGCGTCCCTACGCCAAATAATGAAGATTGATTGAATACTAGTGATTTCGAGCGCGTCAGACTCAGGTCGTTAGTCCCGTAAGTGTCGTGCGTATTTTATGCTCTGGATGTGGAGGTGTTAACGCACTGAGACACTTCCCTCGGTAAATAGTAGAGTTCTAGATACACTTGTCTCTACTCTTTACTTCCGAACCACGACTCTCCCTGTGTGTTGTCCATGCAGAATTACTAAAGAGGCGCTTATATACTCATCTCTTACAATATTAAGTAAATTTACAACTTTATGAGGATGTTATTTTCAATATAAAAATATATGAAGGTGCTTTTTGTCATGAACGTTGAGATGTACTCACGAAATTAATATAGATCACATTATCGATACTTGCGGATTCGAACACTATGCAATATAACGAGGCTGAATTATGACTTCATGCGAGATGAATATTGTATGGTACATGTACCCTTCAAATTCAGCGCATTAAATCAGTCGTTGATAAAAATCACTATTTCGTAACGTATTTGAGCCATTTTTAATAATTAATGTTATTGTGCGCACCAGCTTTCAAGAGAGCATTTTTCCTTTTTTCGTTATGTTTATAAAATTTGGGAACTCTGATATGTTATTTCTTCATTACCTTTCACGTATCGATTTACTATTTATAGAACGTGAAACTCATTAACTTTACAATCGCTCATTCGATACTGTAGCGGTTCCCTGAGGGTTCACAGTAGCTTCCATTCAATTTATAAGACCTGGAACACGAAACGATGCATATTTCATTCCCGGAGCCCTCGCAGTTTTGAAGGCATTTCATGTTATCTCGACGATGAGCTTTTCTTCCTGGGGAGTTCAGTTCTAAAAGAACTTTTCATGCTTTCAGAGGAATAATAATTCACTCTTTGGAAAAAAACACAAGAATATTGTTAATGAAATAATATAAGAAATAATTATTTATTTACCAAACAATGTAAGTCATTTTTATTTCCATTTTGACATTAGTGCAGTCACATTGTCTGCATCCATTTGCATCGTTTATGGTAGTTCTAGCATAAAACATGCAGTTCTGGATGGTATGGTAAAATACCACGTGAATACAAAGAGATTAATACAGATACGGATTGAATCAATAATTTGTAGATCTCTGCTCTAAACCTCCTGAAGCTGTTTCCAGTTTGCGTTCGAACAGCTGATTGATAAGAAAGTTGTAACAAGTTATGTTGCGGTTTACATTAGTTGCATAATAGTTGGTTCAAACAATGAACAACTGTACCATTCTCTCTCTCTCTCTCTCTCTCTCTCTCTCTCTCTCTCTCTCTCTCTCTCTCTCTCCCTATGTATATATAGGTACAATGGTACAGTTGTCCCTATGTATATATAGGGAGAGAGATAGATAGGGAGAGAGAGAGAGAAAGAGAGAGAGAGAGAGAGAGAGAGAGAGAGAGAGATGTCCAACATCGAAAATCTTTACATATTTACTCGTGGACATGGAGGTCAGAACAAAAATCAGTGTTGAATATCACGACTACCTTTGTTTCTATAGGAAAATATAACACAGTGATGAGTACTTTCGAATTATAAGACATTCATTCCCCCCGTGCGATTGGAATTTTACTCTTCTGAAGAGGAAATGAAAGTATTGCGCTCACATTTACAACTGAAAGAAGTACCAGACTAAGGGAGATGGTGACTTCAATTCAGAAGAATCAATTCAAAGTCACCATGGCAGTTGTGATTTACCTCATTATAAAGGTTGGAGACCGTGATATCTATTTAGTTTTAAGAAAAGTGAGTTCCGAGATTCCAGAAAAAACGTTATAGATCAGCTAAGAAATGTAAACCATCTTCACTGATGATCTAAAAATCTTATGAGACTTTTTTGATGAACTGGTATTATTCGTATCGTGAAAAAATGTGAATAAAGTAATTTTGCCAAATAACTCAGCATATCTTGAGGGCTGTTTTTCCATAAAATAAAGAACAATGATGGCATTATAAGTTTCTTCGAGTATTGAATTGAATTGGATTAATGCCTTATTTTATGTGGCGAGACTCAGGCCATGAGGCCTGCTCTTTCGTCTGACCACGCAAATTTTGCTACGCTCCTTTCACCAACTAGCAGAAAAAGGAGGTATTTACATGCAAGTAAGTCTACTATAACATGGACAGCCGGCTTTACTTCCCCTCCGAAGGAAGGCGTACGAAGGATTTCTTTGCCTTTAAAAATTCATGGCTTCGATCGGGTTTGAACCCAACAACATGGTTATAACAGTCCGAAACGCTAACACTAAACGTTACACCATCGCCGCGCGCCGAGTATATCTTCCAGTGTAAGAAGTTGTCTCATTATTTGAAGAATTTTACAGGTGACATTATTATTACACAATTAAATTGTTAAATGTAAAAATTTATTATAATTGAAGTGTTTTCTTACCAGTGTAACATTCCAGTCAATTTTTGAAGATTTTCAGTGTTAAAATGGATTCCGAATACGAAAAACTTTCAATTATAAACATTACTCCTTTTGTCAGTATGTATTATAACAATATAACTAAACTTTAAATTTTGGTTTAAAAACGAATTAGACTTTAGTTGTTTTATTTATTTCGTTAAATTAGTCATATATCTACATAAAATATGGAACAGAACTTCTAAAAACATTGACACTATGTTTGTGACAAATATAGTCGTTTACAGCATTTTTTATCGTACTGAAAGGTCCTTCATTGGCTTATGTTGTTTCTGAAATAAGCTGTTGAGTTGTTTTGGAAGTACGTTTTAAATAGAAAGAGTACAACCGACTACAAGGGAAACAATGTTCCCGGTTTCTCGTATGTAACACAAAAGGCATTTTGTATCGGCCTTCGACACTTAAAAAATTGTGTCTGGGTTTTGCGATGCCCCTGATGGTGTTACAGAATACCGAGATCCGGAGAGTGGATTCCAATTATGAGCCGGATACCCACTCATGCTTTGGAGTAATTTAGAATCATTTTCGAAATAATGGTCCTTTTCTTATTCTAATGAGCACTAACCAGACTTAACAGCACACTTTCCAACACGTTTAACTCTCTAACTATTCACCTCTATACGCAGTTTCCACTTGCACTATCTACCAGAAAGTGTGTAACCTTGCTTATTTAGCTCCTCTAAACAACATCCTGCCTTTCAATATTGGAGTTCATTAGCATTTTTATTCTAATTAAAACTATTTTACTTCCCCGCATATTACTTAAAAAGAACACAGAAAGTATTGCAATTAAACTAGCAGTGTTACAGAATGGCACAGACTTTCTAGTACTAGTTAGTTAACTAATTTCTTTGGCCTGGGCAAGCTTTTCTGTCTTGCCCCATACTCTTGCCGGCTGCCATCTATCGTTACCCAAAATACATTTTCTTTTTAAATTCTCAATTTTTCGGTTTACTAAAAGTCGAACTGATATATTACTTTAAGAATATTAAACAGTAAAACCTCCACCTAAATGGAAATTTTCATTGAAAAAATTGGAGCCGTTTCTAAGAAAATGACGTTTCAGCGTTACTGTAAGTGCGAAATTTGAAGTTGAATTTGAAACAAAAACTTTTTGAAACTTGTAGAACTTCTACTCACGAGTGCAATAATGCACACAAATTGCCGAAAATGTGCATATTAACGGCGTGACAGATATTTAAAAAAATACATTTGTATATTTTTGAGAAAAAAATACAAGAGAACACAGCAAAATTAAATTTGTCACCTTAAACAGTGCAATTAACACTATCCGTACGAAAATTAGAAGAAAAAATTTGGAGCCATTTTTGACCAAATTTTGACATTGTTTGAGGGGCGTCATGTAAATTACCTCCAAATTTTGAAAATAGGGAACGTCGCGATCTCGTAATAATTTATTGTAATATTTAATTTTAACCGATAATACCTTGGAAACATTTTGCAATCAAATTTTAACATCAGGAGAGAATGCGGTAGAAGTCACAGTAACACGCACAGCAAGTAGACAGCATCAAGAGAGAAGATCCGGAGAAGTCAACGGTGTGCGTGAAGATCACAGGAAGCCATTAACTTTAATTCTCGTCCCGTAAGGGAATATAACTATTGTGTACGCGTGAGATAATATCAGATCAATTCATGGGCTCATTGAACGGTGTAAACTAAATTTGTTAAATAAATATAAAGGTATTTATTTGTAACAAAGCTTTTTGCCATCAATTCAATGTAACCATTTTTAATTAACAGATCTTCCATAGATCTCAATTCTGTACAGATTGGACGTTCATATACGACAGAAAAGAAGTCAGCATTTGTATGTCGAAACTCACAAGTAAATGGAAATAGAATCAAGATGATAAACATTTCAGTACAGGACATTTTTTAGTGTAGCAGGGAAAATAAGTGATAAACATATTTATAGATCAATATTATGTGAGTTTCCATAGCGTAGTCAAACAGGAAGGAAAGTAGCCATAGTAGAATATTAAATCAATTAAAGGATGTATATAACAGCAATATCATAAGATCGAAATTAATTATTGGTATTTTCATAATAAGGAGATTTTATAATCGTCTCGTATTGTGTATATTATATAATATATATATATATATATATATATATATATATATATATATATATTTGCGTCTCTTGCACGCAACAATATTGATAAATAAGGTCGACGACGTGACGAATTGCACTTTTGTCTTTAAGATATAAAGTATTTGTTGAAAAAAATATTCACGTCAAATGCAACCGGCACACTTCGGTCGTATTGTCAAAATATGTAGTTAAGTAACTCATAAAGGAAGCGTTCTAGGTCCTTTAAACTTGGAATTTTTATATCATAGGACTCAAAGAATCGTTTTTCGTACCGCAGACAACAGAATGAGAAATTATTAGACATTCTATTACATTTTTACTGGTCCGGCGCATATTGGTATTATCCAATACCAACTATATTATTCGGTGCTGGGGTCGATCTTTGTGACAACACTTTCAGAAGGCTTAGATTTCTCATACTTATATGTATGCATTCTACGTACACCGTGGTTTGCGCGACTGATGAGGTTTATTTGCATAATCATTAATTCAAATTTATATATGCAAATAAACGGAAATACTCTCGCAGCAACAATTAGAAACATTAGTTGCTTGATATCAATGAAGATTGATTTTTATGTTTATAGTGCAACCGTTAATTTATCGAAGGTTTATGTAGGTAATGATTATCTTATTTCTTGAAAAGCTGTTGATATAAAGTACAGTATCTACTGCATCGGCAGAATCAGTAACCTTCAGAATTTCCTACTGTATGTGAAATTAAATTAATTTAATGATATTCTAGGCGATTTAATTGCACGGGTGTACCTCTCAGTTCGGTAATAAAATAAAATAATATTCCAAAGAGTAGGGTTATGCTTGCCGTATCCTGTATTTTAGCTTGACAAATTTAAGTAGCTTTCTCGAGAATAAAAAGCTTTTGCAATATTTTTGTGATTATCAAGGAAAGCGAAAAGAAAACAGCCAAGGAAGATTGCAGAATTATTTCAAAAGCTGTTTTTAAAGACGTTTTGCGAATTGTTCCATGAACATGTCTTTAATACTGAATAAACCTTTATTCAAAATGTGTTTCAAACATTAATTTCATTGTTCTTTATTTTAATTTTATATTCTTTAACTATATTAGAAGTTACCTTTTTAAATTTTTTGAACAAATAAATTAATTTCGTTTACAATGTACCCTCTTAATATGGAAAAGGAAAGATAGGGAAGAGGGTGGAATTTTACATGCGAGGGTTCTCGCACGGGTACGTTTGTTTATTACATTAGCGGGCACTTTACAATACGTATTTGAAGTACGAGAGTATGAAATTAATAAAAAATAATTCACGTGTAAGAGAAATAAAACAATTTATATATTAATATAATTCATATTATATATGAATTCGCCGGTAGGTCTGATCCCGTCCACGGGCTATCGCATCAAGTACATTATATATGAATGAGGAAAATTATTTTCCTGTTAAACAATTCAAGAGCTCGGCTTTAGGCCTATGCCATATTTTCGTCAAAATTAATAAATCTACACACTTGTCTAGTTACTAACATATTCCTCATATTAACTGTTTCATTTTGTGTAAGTGGTGTGATGTTATTGAAAAAAAAATTGTTGAACAACGAAAACATTTTTTTCTTTTTTCCGATGCCGGACGTCGGATTTAAACTTTTATCTTCTAATGTTTTATAATAAACTGAAGCATTGGACTATCTAGATCCAAACCTTTTAATTTGAATGTCTTGGAAATTAACATGCATTTCGTTCATTTTTAACGTTGGAGAGAAATCTCTGGCGTCATCTGCAATCAGTCATTTTCATAAATCTTCCATATCTTTATACTTCCATTTCAACGGAATTTTGTATGCTTTTTAGTTAATTATAAATACATTTCATTTCCCCATCAGTCCTGGCCTCGTGGCTAGCTCCTGGTTGGCATTCGACCTCGCGGCCCGGGTTCGATTCCCAATCAGACAATATTTTAGTGAAAGTTTTTCTTTGCAATGTTACAGCATATGTTTCTGTGTGACGATGAGAGAATTCACTTCACAGATTGAAATAAACCGAAATACTGCATGGGGATGTCTGCGTGCTAACCACACGTACTCCCTTAATCCGTGGCCACGAGGCAGGGACGTCGCCGGTAGGCCAGAGGCCGTTCAGGGTCTCTCGCGCCAAGTACATACATACACCAGTAGTAGACAGTTTCATTTCAGTCTTAAGCAATCATTGAAAGAATTTTAACAAAGAAACGCCATAAACACACAATTTTACGAGTTTAGCGTCCCATTGCGTTGTAAATATTCTACAATGCAACATTCCCTCAAATGTAGATTTCGGACAACAGTGAAGAGCTTCCATGCTTCTGGCGGCCGCGCAGGTTTTATGAGTCTATAAAACAACTGATTGCGTGATAACCCCATCTTCAATGGTAATCTACTTTGACTTTGAATGTGCATTCAGTACATTACGAGTCCACTCTCATGACTTTTCGATACCCTTTGCATTTCATTCCAGATTGCTATCGCAATTGTCGTAATAATCAACATTACCATCTGCGTGGTTTAGATCTTTTCGAATTTGAACTCGGGTAATTCAATAGATCTCTTTGTTGAACGACCTCTTGTATTTTCTACTTCTTCTGTAAGCTGAAGGATGTAATTCCTGACAAGTGTTCGTGTTTTTTGATGCCCTGTTCATTGAAATTGAAGAATTTTAGTTCTCGTAATATTCTGGTGTTTATTTTCTTATAAATTAAACTACAATCAGCTGCATCTCTTAAGAGCCTCCTCTTTGTTTTATCTCCTTTTTACTTTCCCGTATACGTACGTATATGCGGAGTAATATACGGAGTTATATACCTATAGGAAAAGTTATGTAATGCTACGGAAAATATATTTCGACATTTCAACAGAAATACCCGGTTTGGCAACAGACAAGAGTATGTGTCAAGTCCGAATATCTAGTCGTGACCAAAGGAAATAGAAAACTAATGCGGGAAAGTCTATGACGTTCTGTAGCATCACTAGTTCATAAATATCCAAATCGGGCAGTCATATAAATGGTGAAATTTCCAAAACTTTATGAATGTTCACAAATGACCTGGCGAGTGCATTGTATTTTGAGATTTCTTTTGAATGTTTGATGCAGATAATTTTTAGTTTACCACACTTATGATATTTGTATCTGTTTTGTCGTTTAAGAATAAAAAGCATCCACTTACCAGTTGTAATGTTGTCAATTGTTATTTTTATTTGTATCTGACATTTAACTGAAAAGAGGTTTAGTTTTAGAGGACATTAGATCGTTTATACAGAATGTCACAGAATAAATGTTATAAGCTGCTAAGCCATTTAGATAGATCAAAAATGATTACATTTTGCCAATGAACATATCTTGGGAAATTGCATATAATATAGTTACATACGTGACATTTACCCCTTATTATTAAACAACCTCTAATGCACATATTACGTTCAGCAGTTTACAAATTTCCTTGACTGCACAAGAACGCCACCTACCGCCGCCCAAAACAAAGTGAAATGTAATTCATGTAACGTTATATCAAAGCGATGACGTCTCGGCAGATAAACCAATAAAATTATGCGCTACATTGTATATTACAATCAGTAACTAGACACTGTATACGCTCTGCGCCGATATAAGTGTCGTAAATGTTAGAGTACAATATAACTTAACGACACTTATGTTACATCAAGCCGACTGCTGAGGTGGAAATGAAATATCCCTGTCAATAATTAACCAATAATGTTGTAATTGCTCGCGGGGAAAAGAATAGCGAATCATATTCTTTCAAGAACTATATGGCAGTGTACGTTGACTTGGGATACATTGTCAGATATTGAGGCAAGGCAAAATACATTGTGATATTTTGGGCATTTGTAAGCAAAACTGTAATGTCGAATATCTTGCGAAATATAAGAAATTGCGATATGACGCAAATTAATATGAAACATTGATAGTGGAAGTGGTCAGAAAACCCAAATATTAATTGGATGAAGTAAATTTTGAATAATTTAATAATTTTTCCAAAAAAGCAGAGAACTAAGATAGAGAATAGCGCATCGAAGCGCATCGAAGAAGAATTACAATGAAATAAGTGATCTGGTTACGTCGGGTAGGAAGTGAGAGCGAACAACTTTATTGAGAACTACGCTGGATTTGGTAGAGGAAGCATCGATGGCCGTCAGGGCATGAAGTTGAAATATTTTGTAATTAGTCCGTGGAGATAGAAAATTGACATATGGTCCAAGGATATAAGAGAATAGGAGAATACGTGAAAAGTAACTTATTAGAGAGATAAAACATCAACATTCGTGGAATAATTAGGTAGCGAATACTAGTTAAATTTAAAAGTTAAATGCAATGTGGACGTAAGAAGAGCTCCAGGTATCTTTATGGAACAGTCGCTGATTTCGATGACAATTTCGATTCCATAAGGCTAGCCTTTACATATACTATTATGTGCGAGTAAAACGTCCCTGTTATTTCGAGAGAATCGAAGTAATATAGTTTACAATACTAATAATTCGTTGACAATAGTTATTTTAAGCATGGTACAGTGAAACTAGAACGCCGCTGCGATATAGAAAGGTGGGAGATGCTCCAGTTTTGCACAGAGGGCCAAAAGTCTTCGTTTCTAGCGCCTCACTAGTATTTAATAAATTAAAATTCATGCATGAATATTGTAGAAAACTGTCAACATTAATTTGGTAAACAATGATTCTTTCAATAAAACGCACGGTTTTCAATATATATAAGATAGCATCTGAAAAAAGTGCAAAATGTTTGTTGTTGTTGTTGTTGTGTGTTTGTTTTTGCAATTTTCTCTAAGACCGACTGTTTTCAAGGTGGCAAACTGTGTCTGGATTATAAGGCAACATTCTTGAATATTGTCTTATTTCCTAAAGCAAATAGGCGGATGATTCGAGGTAGATTTCTTGGGTAAGTAATGTGAAAATAAAACTATTTGGTGTAAGTTCACGCAAACCATAATGTAAGTCGAGGTTATGGGGTGGCTCGCTCGCGCAGGATAGCTCAGAGTCTCATGGGCCCCATTTTGAACTATAAGGATTTACGTCAAGAGATCATATTTGGGACAACGTGTAGTCAATTTTCAATGCACCATATTTTCGAATATTCAAAATAATTTGTCCCTGAGAATTATTGGAAAAAATAGAAAAATAAAATTAGTTTCAACGAAATTATTTGCGTTCTGAGTCTCCTTCGAAGTTGTTCATCCCTGACACATTTTCTGCACCGGATGTGTGCTAAGCTACCTACATTATCCATGTTATTTATTCTCCTCTTGCCTTGTCCTTCCCAATCAATAAATGAACCATATGTTGCGGAGGAGATCTCAATAAGTAAATATTATTTATGACAACATTCTCGAACTATATGGGCAATTAAAATACTTTATTGGCTATCATTCTTGTCCTCCCTCAAAATCTTAACTTTCATAATTGTATTCAACGCAATTCCAAATGTCACGAAACACAAAATTGACACATCACATAATTAAAGGTAAACGAAACGAGAAATTAATTATTTCAATTTGTTGGTCGAGCCTTCCATTGAAATCACTTAAGCCTCCACCCAACAGCACGAGAATCGAAAACGTGAGCGCATGATATGCACATAAAAAGACGTTATCGCATGAGCAACTTTGAGTAACAGCCGTTCGAATTCGAATGCGAAGTGCCCGATGCTATAAATATTGCGGCGGAAGCGCCGTGTGCGCCGCGTCTGTCCTCGCGAGCGACGCGCAGTGGGCCGCGCTCACACCACGCGGGCACGAACACGCCTCCCCTAACCTCACCCAGCGCCTCTAGTGTTTCTGCGCATGCACATTTGCGTCTCGGCCCTCCGTTGGGTTCCCTGATTATTAACAACGGCAGAGGCCGCTCCGGGCGTCAACTGATGTCACTGCAGTGCCTCTGACCGGGAGGCCCTTCGTTCTAGTCCCGACGGTGGCAGGATTTTCGACACTGGCTTGGCGAATTCAGTCGCTGTGTGGAGGAGAATTCTAGCGGCGGCTGCTCTAATCGGCAGTTTTCCGTGGTTTCTCTAATCAACACCAGGCGAATGACAGAGCAGTACCCTAACAAACGGGCCAAGGATCGCGCACTATCTTTCCTTCCTGTTCCTTGTCTTATCCTCACCCCTTATACACACACTAACATACACTTCATTAACACACTTGCCAGGAGACCGGTTGGGAGCTTAGAGCTTGTCTCGGCTAGGACGGTTCCCCGCTGGAGGGAGATACCTGGTTGAGGAAAACCCCGCTAGCCGACAGTAGGTCGGCGCCGAATGTCGCCACCTAGCGGGGGAAGATCACCGCCATCTTTCGAGGAAAAAGCCTGCACTACACCTTCGGGACTAATGACTTTGGCAGTTGACGTGCCCGGAATCACTAAAAATGAATCAATTAACAACAAAAAAAGATATTAAAGAGAAGTTCATAGAAATGACGTGATTATCATTTTCATTTTATAAACATGTAAGTATTAGTTGAAAAAACGAGTTTAGGAAATGGCGCGTTAATAAATCCCCACACAAAACAATCGCTTAACTGTCTGTTTCTCCATGTAAGTCGTACTTAACTCAAAAAACGGTAGGACCTATAGCTTTAATCCTGCCTTTGAGGCTACAGACTCAAGTCATGTTCATCGGCGAGTCGGAATCTCCAAATGAAATTTGGACCTTCCATGACGTTTCGAAAAGTTGACTCTTCCGCGTTCCTCTACTCCAAGACCAGAGCCATGCAGAATCTCGTATTCCATTTGAATTAAACTGACTGTTTGATATTCTATGATACGGAATAGGGGAGAGGCGGATTTCCCCATGTGAGATTCTCACATAGGTTTGCTAATAAAATGAAAATCAAATGTTCGAGAAGTTCTGGGTTCGATTTCCGACGGTGACAGAGTTTCGAAAAAGCTAAACAGCTGGCTCGAAGTAGATCGCTGCCCCGATAAGAATTTTACAGACTGACTGCACTCTACTTGGTCGGTTCTGGACTTTCTTTTGATAATGCCCACGTGGATGTCGGAGCAGTGTTTAATCAAAGAGCCACGGACTGGGTAATGGCAGCTAGTATGTGATAGGAGAAATCATTTATCAGCAGAAAAAATGCTTTATAAACACTCAATTACAGCAGTTTCTCCAAATTACATATTGCCTTGAAGCACGATAGAGTATGAAGTCATAAAGTCAAGCTAATATAAACAATTATTTGATGAAGTTAATTTAACACATTGCAAGGCTCTAAAAGAAGCCACGAATATAAAGAAAAGAATCTGTGGTCAATTCTGAATCAAAAATTGAAGAAATTCAAAATTAATGAGAGAGAACAATTAGCTGAGTAGCTCATCCGTATGCACCCGCAATGATGAAACTTCATTTTTTTAAATGTCCAGTTCTAGTAGAAAGCATTACAAAACGTTTATAGCAGCGATGGTGTTCAAAAAGATGGAGTTTTGATCAAAGTAAGCTTGCAAAAAAAATTAAAAAATAGTTTTGTGTGAGCATTGTAAAGCAGGAATTATTTCAGAAATATTATTTTCTCATTTTAATAGATTTCTCGTGAAAAGTATACTATATTTTCTCGAATGCATTTCTCTAAAAACATAACTATATGCATACATACAAAATATTGATTTGTATTGGTACCAAGACAACTTAAATAAGTACTTTTCTGCTACAAATATAATGGAGTCTAATAATTTTCACACCTCTGTAAATTGGACAGTTTTAATTGATTGATTAACTAGCGTTTCGGGGCGCGTCATTAGTCCCGCAAGTGTAGTGAATGCTGTACCGCGGGAAGCGGCGGTGTTTCTTCCCGCTCGGCAAGTTAGATCGACACGTCGGGGATTCCCCCTCCAAGTATCTCTGCCAGTGAGGCACCGCCTCAGTCGCGCTTCTTTCCAAATTCCCGACCGTGCTCCCAACACGAGAAATAGCGCAGCGCGGGTATGTCTAAGTGTTTGCACTATGTATGCACGTGTGAGGGGAGAGGGGGGAACGAGGTTGAGAAAGGAAAGAACCCCGCGATCCTCGAGTCGATTGGTAAGGTATTGCTCCGGCATTCGCTTGGTACTGGTAGAAAAAGCAACACAAAACAACCCACCAGAGCAAGTGGCCGCTAAAATCCTTGATCTGACGGCGTCGGAATTCGAGATAGCTATCCTCCTTGGAGTGGAAAACCCGCCACCGCCAGAACCCGAACTCTTGAACCACCTGGCCAGAGTCACTTCCGGGGCAACGGTTTTATAATATATTTTATTGAGTCACATATAGAATTACAATAGCGTATGACACGTCAATATGATGACTTGGGTGTAGAGAGTGAAGTTACATTACTGTCCAGAAGGAAAACTAAAGGCCATCTCAGCATTTGCTCAACGGTTTAGGGATACTAGACAAAAGAACCTGATCGAGATGGGGTCATTGGCGTAGGAATTATACTACAATACTTGTTACAAATAAATGAAGATATTATACAGTAGATAATTATATTTAGTAGCAACATTTTTTCACATTTCAAGATTTGTAGTGTTTCATGTTTAAAGTAAAAGTACAATTTTCTTGCAGTTGTCATTTTACTGCTACTACTTATAATAATAATAATAATAATAATAAAAATAATAATTATAGTAACAACAACATATAATTTAACAACATTAGTACATTCTATGTTTAAATCTTGAAATGGTGAGGAGTTGGAGGCAGGTTTTGGCCATTTTTTTCTTTCTATTTGTACACCTCGTCCTGCAGTACCTATCGCATCTAGCAAATCCAGGGTGAAGAGAATAGAAATTTTGATTAGGCAGTGTCCTTCTACATTGCAACTGCAATTTAACACCTTTGTTGCCCAGAGCTAATGAGGCCGGTGACGGTTTTGAGAAAGTGGATTTTGCGCCTTTCCACCGCCCACCGTGCTGCGTGGGCGGCGCTCGATAGCGCCGGCGAGCACGCGCGCGCCTCCCCGCCCC
>BOPP01000011.1:4065192-4138947 GCA_017312745.1 Gryllus bimaculatus | reverse complement strand
GGGAGAGAGACAGAGAGAGAGTGTGAGAGAGAGAGAGAGAGAGAGAGAGAGAGAGAGAGAGAGAGAGATTTGAACCCTACCGTTCACCCTGAAGTAGTTTGTAACATTTCTTCTACGACATCTTGTATAACCTCCAAATGACGTACATATAAACACTCTGGCATTTATTCTTTCCCGCTGTGATCAACACCAGGATTATATTACGTGCACCATTTCGCTACTCACAGTAGGCTGAACCCCCTTTCTTAGATAGCTTTATTTTGGTAGGTTAGCATCATTCCGACTGTAGGAGTATTGAAAAGAGGTATTGCTAATTTATAAGTATGACGGCATATTTGAGGTGGATTTTAAAAGAATTGATTTTCAGTAGTTCGAGTGCTTTTGAAAATGTGAAGTTTCGTAATCGACGCCTTTTTTTTACTTGGCTTACCAGCGGCGTCCCGGCCCGGGATTAAGGGCGTACCTGACGCTGGCCCGAAGACATCTTCATGCCGTATTCCGGTCTTGTCAACCTGAGACATGCTTTCTCATCGACACAGAGCAACACATTCTGGGACATTCCCAGAAAAGCGCACATGATAACCTTGCCTTACCCGGATTCGAACCCGGGGTCTCTGAATCGAAACGGACCCCGCTGACCAATGAGCTGAGCCTCCAGGCTTTCTAGTATGCAACCATTTCATGAATTCGTATATGAATAATGACAAATTTTCAGAATGTGAATTTCTTCTTACGTTGTGTCTTACTCAATAGTTAGATATACTCTTTTGGATTGTAACGCGATCAATGTAAGCTAATTGTTTTCAATAAATTGAGTACATTTACAACATTAAAAAAAGGGTTTCTAGATGGTTACGCCCCCTGCGTTCGCCTGGCTGTAGCGTACCTGGAAGAAGTCGGGCGGCAGCACGTCGTGTGGGGCTGGCATGAGGGTGGGGGCAGCCGCCTCCGCCGCCGCCGCCAGCGCCAGCGCCACCGTCGCCAGCAGCAGCATCGTGGGCGCCGCGCCCCGCCTCGCCGCGCCGCGCCCCGCGCCGTTCGCCTGCGGACGCACCTCCGCCTTAGGGGCCGACCACAAATTACGTGAGGCCTCTACGGGGGAGGGAACTAGGCGAATCTCACGTAATACACGGGGAGAGGAAGAATCTAACAAAATTATCAAAATGCTTTATCATTAATGAGATAAATTTCAATACCTACACTTTTACAGACTTTTTTAAAAAAAGTACCGAGAATGAGTTATTGCACTGCTTTTAGAAATGCAATAACATTCATTGTAATTCAGTCACCATTTTCTAAAGACTGGAAGTACCTAGTCTTCAATAAATATAATTAAGCAAATTGTTTTTTTTAATAAATGCCAATGCAACCGATCACAAACTAACGTATTTACATTTAAAAAACGCATTTTAAAAAATCACGGGAGATTACAAGGGGGAGGGGGTCGAGCCAAATCTCACGACATCTCATCTAGGGGGGAGGGGGAGTCGAAAAATCGCCAAAATCGCCTCAGGTAATTTATGGACGGCCTCTAGGACCTCATGCACAATGTAAACTTAAACGTAAACATAATGTAGCCGCAAAACCTAGAAATGAGTTATTAAGAGAGACCATTCGCAACGCCTTGACGTAAACGCAAATGTAAATCCGTAAACATAAGAGTTCACAAGCACCACGCTTTTACGTGAAGTTTACGCGGGAATTCTATCGAAGACCATTACTTATATCTCCCACCAGCAGGACACTGCCCCGGCCGGGTCAAACTAAGCTGCCGACAGGTCTCCCGGCATGTGTGGTTGTGTAGTGCAAGTGAGTGTGTGAATGTGTGTATGTAATTAATGGGCGAGGAGAGGACAAGGAGGAAGAAACAAAGATGACGCTCATTAAAGGAACCCTACAACCATTACTCAGTTCCACAGACGGGTGTGCCAAAATAATAACATTTTTAACAACTACAAAACTGTTCAACCTTATATAGCTGCTTAATGTATTAGAACTGTAACTAGATTAAACCTTACATATTGTGAAAAATGGGATTAAATTTAACATTTTTGTCCTTGTAATAATTGTAACCTTTATGTTTATATATGCATTTATATAAAGACAGGTGCCGCTGATGACCGTGACGATATAAAGCGACCATTAATAAATAAATTTAAAAAACGATGGTGCGCGGTCAATGATGGCCCGTTTGTCAGGGTACTGCTCCGCCATTTGCCTGGTGTTGATCGGAGAATCCACAAAAAACTACCAATCAGAGCAGTCGGCCGCTGGAATTCTCCTCCAGATAGCGATTGAATTTGACCTAGCTAGTGTCAAGAATCCTTACCCCGTCTGGACTTGATGGAAAAGTTGAGACATCATCGTTGTCAAATAAAGAAAAATGTAAACTTTATGTTTTTTATACAAAATTATATTATTTGGAAGCTTTTTCAATTATTACGTCTCCAAGATATTCTTTCTGCTGAAGGGATCAAGGATTCATGTCTTCCAAGCTTGGACGTCAAACATAGTTCTCATTTAAGTAAGTTCTTCGACCAAAGCATGCTTTTAGATTCGTGTGGAGTAAGTTAAAATATTACTACGAGGACGTAACTTAAAAATACTGAGAATTTGACGCCCTCCCCCAATTCCTATGAACATTATTAGACATATAAATACAAAAATTGGAGACAGAAGCACTAAAACAGTTCATTATACTAGAATTTACAGTTACCAAATATACCAAAGGTAAATAATAAGGAAAGATAAAGTAGAAAGAAAAACATGAAAGTATTATCGGAAGAAATGCCATTTGAAACAAGTGCCTAATATTTTTAAAATGACAACTATCTTATATATTTCAGCTAAATAAATTAATAGCATTGTCATCGAAAATTATTTTTATTCTCAAGATTGAAAAGTTTACGTTTATGTAAGCGTCTGTTATATATGATAATGACGCTGAGAAAAATACTTTTAACAGCCATTGCAATTGCTATAAATTTCACTCATGCTCCATAGAGAGAAAACTGGAAATATTTCTCTACTACCATTTAATACAATTCTATAAAAATGTATAGTTTATGAAATTTATTATTAACATAATTCAGTCATTCCATATCTTCGAAGTGTAAGTATTATTATATTAATTCTGAATTTTTAAAATGAATATAAAGCATGAAAACAAAAATTCAATTGAAATTGAATTTTCACCAAAATATATTTGCAACTGCGCCTGAATGCTTTGTTTCCTGATTGACTACCACTGGAAAGAAACACTTTTTTTCAAATATGAATTTTCTTATAAATCCTCAATCAGCCTACTTCGAACTCTGCCTATTTCAATTCTGGAAAAGTTGATGAAATGTTCACAAAATGTGTAGATAGTAATATAAATCAAGGAAAAATGAGTAATGATTGTCATTATCTAAGCTTTATGAGAATGAAGGAATTTACAGAGGGATTCTTGGTGAGAGAGTTGGTGATAAATTCTCCTTCAGACAGCGACCGCATTCGACCTAGCTATGTAGCCAATGTCCAAAATCATGCCACTGGCGGGACTCAAACCCTTGGATCTCCCGGTCACAGGTACTGCAGTGATCTCAGTTAATTCCTTGAGCCAACCCAGCCAGTTTTTGTGTGTTCATGTTGTTACACATGCATTACTTATTCCTGTCGAAAAATTGGAATTTCAAACCTTGAACACAAAAGCACGCTGCTCGAAATGCAAGGGAACTTTGAAAACGACCGGAAGTATTATTTGTTGACTGATCATTTATGAGAACAAAATCATTGAGAGTTGATTTTATGTCTAGCAAAGACACTTCTTTCACAATATTTTTGCTCCAGTACCTAATACTACCAAACAAAACATTTCAAGATTAATAATAAAAAAAAATTACTTACCGCAATTTTTTGGAGTAGGCAGTCGAGCACCAAGCTAGGAATTAGAGGATGTTTCTTCACAGTTTACATTGCGATAATTGTATTTTATTTGCGCCTCGATAACTCCAAAATCGTCACACTGCGACAGCCTCCATAACCTTCAAAAGAGACGCGCGGCGATTCCAATCACGAATACAACCGTTGTACCACAATAATGAATTGGAGGGTATTGTGTGGCGTTCTAATTGCGACAGAGTTGCAAACGGAAAATTTACGTAAGACAATATTGCTGGTTTCATTAATTAATTAACACTCATTTCAACCGGAAATATAATCCATGAAATGATGAAATAATGACAAGAAAAATACATTATGATTTAGTTAAAATCAGTTTTAGTTCGTACTTGTTAATCTTGACTATACACACCGAATATGATTTTTTTCTCGCTAACGTCGCTTGTCTTAACAGAATTGCACCGTTGCTTAACTGCACCGTTTACATTCCCCTAGGAATTTTTCGACTTGCATGGGACAATAATTTATTGAGCACCAGCACGAGATGACACATAAGTGAACACCCGTGTCCATAAACATGTAGG
Organism: Gryllus bimaculatus; assembly: GCA_017312745.1. NCBI lineage: Eukaryota > Metazoa > Arthropoda > Insecta > Orthoptera > Gryllidae > Gryllus > Gryllus bimaculatus. Next base: position 4,134,481 of record BOPP01000011.1, on the reverse strand, counting down.
TCAGGATATAATATCTACGTCGATACGAGCCACACGCGCACGCCACGCCGCCACACGCAGCGCTAACGAGCCCGATGCACAGTCACGCGTCAACCCGGCTCGCCAGAGAGCGACTGCTGTGGCGCCAGCGCGCGTGCCGCCGGGGAGCGGAAGGGCGACGCGACTGCAACGCCACCGGCGGTTACATGCAGAACTAACGGTTGTTTTTTTTTTCTTTCCTCCTAGCGGAAACCAGCAGACGTTCTTTTCTCTCTCTTCGCCTCTCCTCTCCCCCCAGCAAAAATGTAATTGAATATTCAAAAAGATCTCATCCTGTAGATTACGGGATTAGAAATGTTTCGCCGAGGCTTTTGGATTCAAAATTTTAGTTTTTAATGCCCTAGAACACGTCGTTTAAGAGTTATTTAACGAAATACTAGATTTAAAAAGTCTTGCCGAGTGTTGCGGTTTGAATTGGACATAGATATTTAGATTTGTTCTACAGCGACATTAGTGTTTTAATAGTTATTATTCTATTCGCTGCGTAGATGAATCCAACAAATCATAGATAATTAACATTGGCCCGCCGTTCTTGAGTTACAAATGTAGTAGCTAACCCGGCATTGTTTCAAATATATATTGATATACAGCTACTTGTATTAACTCGGCGGTGTTCGATTCATTGCTTAATACAAACTGTTAGACAAGGGAAGTAATGCATTTATCAGTAGCGTGACGTTGAAGTAATTTTATTGTCCCGGCAACACTCTGCCCCATGCTCTCAGCACGACATATGCCGTCCACCAACCTGCCCAGCCGCCCGCCCGCCCGCCCGCCTGCAAACCGTAATACCTACAGGCACTGCGGGTTGCGTTGAACAAATCATTGTACAAGAATAAGATGTTCTCTACAGATATTGTGTTTTAAAAAATCCTGTCTTAGTTATTACATACATCATACTTTGATTTCCAAATTTCTGTTTATTGTAGAATTGTCTCTGCGTTGATATATAGACACGCTTCTATTGATATAAAAAGATTCACTATTGCACTTTTCGTAATGTTAAGGGCTATTCCACTGATACATTCGCAAATCATTTTTATTCTAAACTTTCTCATTTGCAACAACGTAAAATATTAGCAAATTTCGCGAGAATTTTCCTCTATTTTTAAATTTCGTCTTTTCTCTTTTCTTTTTTTTCGATTTTTGAACCTTCTTCCTCCCCTTAAAGCAGACATATTTTTAAATGATCCCTTAAAGTGAACATTTATCTTATTTTCATGCGACTAATAATTTTCAAACGTCTCTATTCTCTCGGGTATGAAAAGGAATTACAGCTCGTGTTCATCTAAAGAGCAAATGGATAAACTTTTTTTTTAATTTACTACATTCATTCCTGATAATTCGGCGAACGGGTTTGCAGAGAGCAGGAGAGAAGTGAAGAGAGAAGAAAAGGTGCTTCAAATTATTTGGCTAAATTCCCGCTTCTTGGTGGCCTTCATAGGAGTGTATGTAAGCTTTGCTCTGGGTGAATCAAACTTTTGTAGTGGTTTACTGTGACAAATATCATTTTTCACATTTTCCATTAAGATAATTATGTTGACAACAGACAAGAAGAAAAATTCTTGTTCGTGTAATTTTTTCAACTAAATATGGGGAAAGCTGATGGTCTTCTAGATCCCTGAGAATAAAATTGTCATATTTGAACACACTCGCCGTACGTTCAATGCAAAATTAAATTTCACGTGATACAAGATAACGACTAGTTAGGTAAATTATGCACAGTTACGAGGAAGAATACGTTTGTGATAGCCTCCCACTGAAGCTGACTGTCTCAAATAACTAATCGGACAACATGATATGCTTTGAAAACACAAACCAACTTGATTACCGCTTCTGAGAGAGACAAAGTTAATAATACATTACAAACACTAAGAATGATACTCAAATTAACGTGTAAATGATTTCCAAACATTTAGAATCTAGTAAAAAAATAACGAACCACTCAATGCAGCGTTTGTTGGTTGTAAAACCGTAGGATGGAAATACGGCATGAAGCAAAATGTCTGAAAGAGATTGTATTTCAAAGAAAACTACACGGTCGGAAAACACACGCGCCTAAAACAACACTACACATCCTTCACGGCAATTTCCGATATGATGTAAACAATTCCAGAACGGATTCAACATCTCGAACTTCCACACCTTGTGTCGGAACCTCTCGGCCTTCCGGCACCCTGCGTCACTACTGTCAGGAGAGTACGCGGCGACAGCAGATATCTCACGTGCGCCGGGAGCGGAGTTGCCGAACGGAGCCCGCTGGTCAGAGGGCACGTGTCGGAACGTGACGACCGGATCGTAGCGCACAGATGAGAGTCAGCTGTCCGGATCGTAGCGTATAAATGAGCGTAAGGTGTCCGGATCTTAGCGCACATAGGAGACTAAGCTGTCCGAATTGTAGCGCACAGATGGAACAAAGCTGTCCGGATCGTAGCGCACAGATGGGACTAAGCTGTCCGGATCGTAGCGCACAGATGGGACTAAGCTGTCCGGATCGTAGCGCACAGATGAGACTTAGCTATCCCGATCGTACGGGTCGTAGCGCAGGGATGAGACAAAGCCGTCCAGATCGTAGAGCACGGATGAGACTAAGCTGTCCGGATCGTAGCGCTCAAGTGAGAGTGAGCTGTCCGGAACGGACCGCGGGGCACAGAGCACTCGCCTACGCCGCGAGCGTTGGAGCGCCGAGCCGAGCGCGCAGGTCCGGGCGACGCGTCGCGGCGCTCTGCGGAGCGGCCTCCGCCGGGAACGCCGCCTCCGCCGCGCCGGCCGGCGGGACGGAGGGGGGAGGGGGCGCCGCTCTGCCAATAACGTGCCGCGCCCTCGGCCCTTCCGGCGAAAGCTCGTGCCTGCGCTTTGGCTACGCGTCCTAGTGCGTGGAGCGGAAACGCGGCCACTCAGCATAGAGTAATGCCTTATTTACACGCTGCCAGTTGTGCATGCCAAAGACCAGAGATGGACTACTGCACAAAAAGCCTCTGAACATGCTTAGGGCTCCCACTGGAAAGAGCATTTCCGTTCACGAACTTTTCTAATCGATAAACTCCATTATTATTAACCCATGCTTTTACATTAACATAATTATCATCACATAACTACTGGTGCTACAGAATGGCACAGACTTTCTTGCGGTAAAGTTTCTCATTTCTTTGGTGTGGACTGGTATTACGGTCTAGCTTCATCCTCTTACCAGCTGCCATCTATTACCGCCCAAAGAATATTTTTTGACATTTTCTCAATTTTTCAGTTTCCTAACACAGGGGCGGTTCCTGAGACAAATTTTGGGAGGGGAAATTCAAAATGTTCTGGTTCAATGTATCGTTTACAGATTTTGTAAAATGTCGCAGGTTACACTCAGCTCGTGCTGCGCTATGATTTTTTTTAATGATTAGTGATGACAAGTTAAAATTAAGTTACTGCAAAATAGGGGAGGGATTTCCTCCTTTCCCTCCCCGTGGATCCGCGCCTGCGTAACAGTAGAACCGAAATATTCCTTTAAGAATATTTAAAAAAAAAGAGTAAAACCTCATCATAAATGGCAATTTTCATTGAAAAAATTGGAGCCGTTTTTAAGAAAACGACATTTAAGTGTTTCTGTAAATGCGAAATTTGAAGCTCTTTGAACTTCATGAGCGGAAGCTTGAAGCAGATTTGTCTGGGGGAGGGGCAAACAGGTTAATGAAATAATTTAAATATCATAGGACACTCTTAAACGATAAAGATCTAATTTTGAAATACCAATTTCATTGTGAACACAAATTTTAATTTAGTAATTTTCGAAAATTCAGAGGTTGCAGGGAAAATTGGACCTTCACAACTTTCCCTAAAAATATCCAAGTTTTTCAGTTTTTCATTTATAATTCGAAAGCTTTGCGCTTTAAATATATAATTTTGAATGAAAAAAAAAGTATTCCAAATTTCATACAAAATGCTTATTTTAACTTCAATTGTGACAAATGGTTCAGGGGGTGGAGCGCGTTGAAATCGGCAATTTTTGGCCCTCTCGTTGAAACGCGAGGAAAGCCCCCCTCATCAACTTGCGGAGCGTTGTAGGGTCATTACATTATGCTTTATGAACTAATGTTAAATCATGAACGAAAAAAGATTACCGTAAAACGGAGTTACTGTCTTACTATTTTTCTGCCTACACTGGTCGGTTTTGATTTTCACCTTTATTCGCATTCCTGACACGTAATTTACTCACGCGACGCACAGAGTAACGAATGTTAATTCCAAACCAATAATTGCGATAAGTTTCTGATCTTTATTAAGAAGATAACTTGTGGAATAAACGCATATTTAATGTTGTAACTTAATTATATATTAGGTGAAATTTACAACGCCAATTGGATTGTAAGTCTCTCATAAACCGATGTAGCACATGAAGCGGCGATGTGACCTCCATGAAGAAGTAATTCTCAGGCATCTCACCTTTTCTCCGCCTATTTTTACCATAATCTGAGTTTCAAAGCTTCACGTCAGCATTGCAGAAGTTTGTGTACAGTACTTACTAGTTACATCTTCTAGTTTTGAAGTTATTTTGCTTTTGTTATAACTTATATTGTGGTAATTGTGAGTGATTTTTTTGTAAATAAAACTTTTTGTTTAGTACCGGCGATTTATTAGTGAAATGTTGAAAATTTGCGAGATGACTTGTGAGGACAGTGTTTTATATGCATTACTAGGCACCGACCTAGAATATGCTAATGTGGGAGACGGAAGAGGAATTTTTAAGATTTACCGCCGAAGAAAGCGGTTTAACAACTCGGCAACACTGTTGCGCAGGAACCGATAACGCAGCTGGATCATGATGGCCAGAGAGGCAAGATGTGTGCTCAGTGCTCTGCAAAATTAATTGTAGTAATGTGTATTTGTTATTTTAATGGTTTAATAATGTTATTTTGTTCCTAAATTTAAGTGACTCGTATTTCACCTAATATCGCCTCCCACAATGTGGGGCTCGGCCGCGATCGAGTCTTTTTTACATTTGTTGCGTCTATATCACGCAACGCGTCTCCTAACTCCTTAAGGAGCGTTGGGCGCATTGGAGTAATCCGTTAATACGCGCCCTCTAGGGGCCGCTGTGTTAAGTCACATTCAGAATCGCCGGCAGGTAGCGTCTTCGTTCACGCGGCCTGCTTCATCTACCCATTGACCAGAATTGGGAAGGAATAAGGATAGGAATAAGATTTAGGACGATTCACGGGGATTGGACTAGCCCCTCTGAATCAGGCAAACTCATTTCGTCGTAACAAATTTCACAAAAGGTTCTACGGGAATCGAGTAGTAAAAGGCAAGCGACCTCGCCACGAGAGCACTTATACATTTTTGATGTGAGATGAAGCTACATCTGATAAGTCAGTTTCGACGATGCTAATGAACATTTTCAGCTGCTTTTGGCCATGATACAGACGTTATTTTATAGTATCTGTGACAACAAAGATCGAAAGAAAATGCAACTTTTCAATGGCGAATTGACGTGGCTGAACAATATTAGTGTGGTTATATCTTCATGTGTTTCATGAGGAAGAAAGAGAAGCAGTATTGCAGCATTTAAACACGATACAAAAGTTTGTGTTTCTGGTCTTCACATTGAACAGTATTATTAACGTTATAAAATGACGAATCTGCGTGCAACTCAAGAGGATAAATAACAACCTCCGCACCTGTAAAAGGCATCGAAGCTCTCCACAACCTAATTTTTAAAACCGTTCTAAGGGACAGAAAGAATCTGAAACGCTTGAAAGAGTTTTCGGAATTCATGTTTGATGAATTCAACGAGTATGGATCGAAAAATAAATTCGCTCAAGATACATTTTAAGAAGCAGATCTTGGTGCTACTTGCAATATCTTATGCATTGATATTGGGGCAAAAAACGAAATGGTCTCTGAAATATGTTATTTGACAAATCCGACTAAATTAGAGACAAAAATGTATTACGATAACGGGTCGTCTTCTTAGATTACGAAGAGCGAGGGCGAGGTGCTGTCAGTGTCTTCACGTCATCGATCAAGTTTCGAGATATAGAGGGCGCCGTGAGACCTTGTAAAGGCCACGGCGGATACCTGATCAAGAAATGGATTTCAGATGTCGAAGAGACAGAAGTGTTGATGAATCTGAATCAACTGCAGACGTTCGTTTTCGCGAAGAAGCCCTTTGGAAGGATTAGCAAAGCTTTTTAACGAGTGTGAAAGTTTTGACGTCATGGCCTCACTGAAGAAAGCATTGAGATATGAATTTGACGTAAAAGCGAGTACTGCTGAAATCTATAAACTACCAGCTGGTGATGAAAGAAATTGCCAGCCGAGGCGATGTCAACGATGACTCCCGGTACCAGTATGTGACTGACGGCACCGAAGATACTTAAGGACGAAGCTTCTACTCATGGTACGAACACCATGAAAGAGTTAAAAGAAACGATGAGGCACTACGAGATCCCGTTAAAATCACTGCCAAAGATACGAACAAACAACAGCAGCCACAAAAATATCAGCGTGAAGGATGTGAAGCACTCAACCGCTTCGAGGGCCAAAGATGTGTGCGTGTTCCAGGATTTCGGTGCCTTAATTGTGTTGGTTATGGTCATGTCGTATGAATGCAAACATAAAGCCAAGGGGAAGAAATGCTTTAATTTCCAGGCGTTTGGTCAAGTCTCAGGTGAATGTACAAAAGAAACGCAACGGAAAGCAAGCTATAGCTGCAAGCAATGAAATGATGTGACAACTTGTTGCGACGAGCAATCTACGGCTCCATGAAAGCTCCAGTGCTGCAAAGAACTGATGTAATTTTAACAGGATTTTGGAAGAACTACGCCTCTCCACAAGGTTATTTCACGTCTGTTGAAATCGAAGGTATAACATTTGAGACAGATTGTTTCGGGAGATATTATGAAACAGACCGATCACAAAACCGAAACTCGAGGCCCTTCTCATGTACATTGGTATAGCAGAGAAGCCAGAACTGAAAATTGAGAGCGTCGTGTGCGAAGAAATGGAGGACGTGTTCAAGAGATGGAAGCCAATTACCCTCCAAAGAAGACGAAGAAAACCGATGTTCAAATGAAGATTTTTGTGGAGGAGCAACCAACACACAGCACTCCGAGGTAATTATTACCGATGGAGGAGAATGTCGTTGAAAATCAGATCCAGGAATTGCTCGAGGAAGGAATAATTCAACCAAGTTTGTCGGAGTACTCGAGTCAAGTAATAGTCTCAGAAATAAAAACGGCTCTATCTTGTTTGCATCGACTACCGAAAGTTGAACCAAAATTCTAGTGAAAGACTGTCACCCGTTGCCGATAATAGATGACCTTTTGGCCACGTTGCAGAGCGCCTCTGCAGGGTGTATTCTGCACATTAGATCTGAGAAAAGGATTCTTTCCCGTGGACGTCGAGGAAGGGAGTGAAAAGTACACCGCTTTTTGACGCATTCATGCTAGTTTCGGTTTACAAAGGTCCCTTTTAGTCTGTGCAACTCGCCTTTAGTGTTCCAATGCTTCATCAATTCCGTGTTCTCGTCGTTGACTCGGGAGAATATCTAGTTCATTTACATGGATACAGGACAATAACGAGGCACTAGAGCGACTGGCCTGTGTGTTGAAAGTAGTTGCAGATTAAGGTTAGAAATAAACTTTGAGAAAAGTCGGGTTTTTGAAGAGAAGTGTACAATTTTGAGGGTATACAATTGGTGGTCAAATTCAACCCTCTTCCAAAAAGACGACAGCAGTTCGAGAACTTCCACAACCGAAGACGATCGCCACGATGCAGTTTCATTAGATTAACGGGATACTTTAGAAAGTTCACTCCGAACTACGCCGCGATCACAAAACCATAGGGTGATATGACGAGTAGCCCACAATTTAGGTCGCAGAAAAAAGAAATGCTGTGCTTTTGAGACGCTTAAAAGCATGCTTTTATCAGATCCTGTTCTGAAGATTTACAACCAAAAATACAAGGAGGAATCACATGCGGATGCTAGCAAACAAGACTATGGAGCAGTTTTGTTGCAAAGATCTCCAGATGATAAACTCCACCCCGTTCTCTACATGAGCAAGAAAACTAAATTACACAAAGAAAAAATGGTAATTACGAGCTTGAAGTTTTGGCAGACATCAATACCTTGAGAAAGTTTAGAATATTCGTGCTGAATATACAGTTAAAAATCGTAACTGACTGCTCCAACTTCCAGAAGACATGGACAAAAAGAACTAGTTGCGAGTTGGGCTGTGGAATTTAGGAATATTCTTACACCATCGAGCACAGATGAACATCTGGATGCTGTAAGTTGCTGTACATCCGCACTGTTCGGTTTCTCCGACAGTCACGGCGCGAGGATCAAGAGGGCCAAGGAGAAAGACGAAGGATGAATGGCAATAAAGGATATTTTGAAGAAAAGAAAGAATAAAAAACCCATTAGGGCTTTATCGTCAGAGATGGACTGCTGATCAAGTTTGTTGAGGGGCAGGAAACAAATGATACCGCAACAGATGCAGTAAGAAGTTATTAGAACCATTTGCGAAAAAGGACATTATGCTGTTAAGAGAACAAGACAAGTAAAGAGAAGAGTATTGCATTTCAGAGTTGTCAGATTAGGTAAAGAAGATTGATATGCAATTGCATCAAATGTTTAGTAATCAACAGAAAATCGGGCAAAATGGAAGGATTTCTCCATCCACTATTGAATGAAAATGAGCCTCTCCACACTATCACATGGATCACAATGGACCTTTCCAGTCAACTCACAAAGGGGATAACCATATTCTATAAATTGTCGACATATTTACCAAAGGGTATAGCGGAATAAGAAGGTAAAATTGGCCCACAACCAATTTTACTACTACGACTTACCAACTACACGAAGATGATATCTTATTCTACTTCCAAAATAGCCTAGAAAAACAAACATTTATAATTGTTTGTTACCATAATGACAAAATATTGAAAACTGTGTTTTTCGACCTTTTTACACTTTTGATATTGTCACTCGGAACAATTTTGATTTTTTGACCTGTAACATAATGAAATGTATTCTTTAGACAACTTTCTAAGATTTACATTAACTTTTTATACTTAAGAGCAACATAAGGGACTATTTTTACTGCACATCTTACTTTTTAAATTTTTTTACAATTTTCTTTCTAGAATTTCAAGGTGAATGCTAGATTTAGGATTAAAATGACTACTTTTAATGGAGATTTAAAATCAAAATGACTAGTTTCAATGGATTTCTCATTAAAAAATATGTAAACAATCGATTGATAGATTCAATTTCACTTTGTGGTCCATCCATTCTTTGGACTTAGAATGACCTTAGAAATGCCCTAGAGCATTGTCAGTTACGTCTTAAAATTATTATTTTGTTTTGGTTTCATTGTAATTCCCCTAGATCACTCTTGTCATCAAAATGGTTGTGTAGTAATTTTAACTTCTAAATGATTGTGTAGTATTGTGCATTTGTTATTTTAATAGATTAATGTTATTTTGTTTCTAAAGTGAAGCAATTCGTGTTTGACCCAATACTCACTGGAATATCTCACCTCACTGAAAATAATTGGGGACAAATGAGTGTGAGTGAGTACGTGTGTTGTGTGGTGTGTTGTGTGTGTGGTGTGTGTGTGTGTGTTGTGTGGTGTGGTGTGTTGTGTTGTGTGGTGTGGTGTGTTGTGTTGTGTGGTGTGGTGTGTTGTGTTGTGTTGTGTGTTGTGTTGTGTGTTGTGTTGTGTTGTGTGTTGTGTTGTGTTGTGTGTTGTGTTGTGTGGTGTGTTGTGTGGTGTGTTGTGTGGTGTGTTGTGTGGTGTGTTGTGTGGTGTTGTGTTGTGGTGTGTTGTGGAGTGGAGTGTGGTGTAATGTGGAGTGTGGGGTAATGTGGTGTGTGGTGTAATGTGGTGTGTGGGGTGGGGTGTAGTAGTTTGTGGTGTGGTGGTTTGTGTGTGCGTGCGTGTGTGAGCGTGCGTATAAAACCTAGTATTAATAAGTAACAAAAAATAACCAAAAATATTAGTTTTTTAGTGGTGAAACGTTTTGTAAAGAAATATTAGTGTATCAGAAAAAGATGCCCCAAATTTGTACCCAAGTCACCCTGGATTACGGTATTAAAAGAAAGAAAGAAAAAAAAATTGCTCCAACTGGTAGATCTGAGATTTATATCAAAGTCAACCAGAGACTGGTAAATGTATGAATTTTTATTATTTCAATGCAAAATTTTAATGTTAATTAAAAAAATATTTTACTTCTGCTATTCAGTAAACTGTCCAAGCAATGATTTATTTGAAAGTTACTTCAAAACATCAGAGCTATTCAGCAACCAAATAAGATTTTATAGCTCTTAATTTATTTTTTATCCAAATCACTAGAGAATGATATAGCCATTAAAAAATATACTTTCGAAAACACAAAAATCTTTGCTGCATTACAATTCTCATCTTAATCTCATGATGTTCTTAAAAATATCATCAACACTTTCATTTTCAAACGGTCTTAATTTTTATGAGAATTGAAATTCTTTATAAAAACAAAAAACAAAATCCATACAAAGCTTTGTTTCAAAAAAAAATCATTTGAGATATACAAGGTAAACAACTAAAAATACAATTCCAACACTTTTTGTAACACAGATTTTAAACAGTTTTGTTTCGCACAATCATAACAGACCAATTATTAACGAGAAAAAATATTTTCATTTCTAAAGTTACAAGATCATTCTCACACTATAGAAATAGTTTTTCTTATAACTTCAATTTCTACATTTACACAATCATTCTCACAATATTATAAAAGTTTCTCATGATGTAACTTCTTCCGTCGCACCATCAAACTCCAGCTTCACATCTTCAGGTAGACCCTCAACATCTACCTCTGATTCTGGAGCATTAAGCATGTTAAGGGTAACATCTGCTGATTTTCCAATTAAACCTGGCTGAGTCTGGTGAGCGGACTGTTGTACAGTTGTTATGGATCGAACAGGAATCCCTGCATCCTCAAATGCTTTTTTCTTTAAAGTAGTTCGAATCTGTGACCTAAAAAATTAAACAACTGGAATAATATTTATAAAACAAAGGATTAAAACAGAAATTTATTCACAAAGGCAAAATATCAGTGAACAAAATTCCATTTCATCCCACGATATTGTAATTTTTAATTCATTTCACAAAATTTTGTCATTTCAAAAATTTGTCTAAGCAAAAATTCTATTTTTATAATATTACTTTATCATGCAAAAAAATACAAGCATATTGGAATATTAACATTTACTCCAGTTGCTATCAATAAGTTCAATGATACTTACATTCTGAACATTTACATTCTAATTCAAATAATGGATATCACACTTTCAATAAAACAAGTTCTAGACATTAAGAAAATAAATGCCATATGGGGAAATTGCATGAACAGTGAACACCAACTTTTTTGTATAATTTAACACACTCATGCAATCAAAAACAAGGTTCATTTAAAAAAAATATAAATTTTTAAATTACACAGAAATATGCAGAGACTTCTCCAGCACCCTCATTCAATGTACAAATAACAACAATTCTTCTTGCAAACAAAATGATAAAAGTAATTACACACTTCGAATTGAAATACAGCATGCTTTTTAATCCAGCAAAGAAACTAAAAGAAAAGCAAAGAAAGTACATATCTATAAAACAAAATGTCATGCCAGCTGACTAGAGCTTGTTTCTTGATAGATAACAATTTCGTTAAGACCCGATGCAAGAGGTACTAAAAAAAAAATATTTGAAATGCTCTCAAATAACCTGAATGTGGAAATGTTTTGCTCCCAAACACAATGGGCAAATGTCATGCTTACTTATAAACTCACTATTTTGAAGACCTGTCACGTAACACCAGTCAAAACAATAGGTCAACAGCATATCATCAAAAACAAATTCTATATTGCATGCTTTCATTTTATTTGTTTAATTATGATAATTTTTAATATCATGTAAAACCTGATACCAGCCACTAAAATATGAATTTCAAACAATAATATTCACTTAGCACACACATTTGTTAAATACGTAATACAAGAAATTAATCATTGTTCAATGTAGGGTAAAATTAGAGCAATTGAATTGGAATTCAGGATTAGTTTTCAGGTGTATTATAAAGAAAAGTAATGCAATGTTAATCCTCCAAGATAACTCACAATCAGCAAAACATTGGGTGTAAAAAAAACATCACACATCAATTTATAAGCCAGAAAGAAAGTTAAGAAGAGCCCACATCTCCAGGGTTAATGAAATTGAAAAAATTAATCTGAAAGAACATTCAAATAAAGCAGCCCTCGTCACATATTCAAACTTACACTGTTCTGCCTTTGATGTGCTCACTTATTTTGTTCAGATCTTCTCCAAAGTGTTTGACAGCTTGTCGAAGCATTTCTATTTCTTCATCTGTCCACTTTCTGCCATAAAAAAGAAAATAATCAATGCTAATCGGGTATTAAATAGATGCCAATGTATAGATAAATAAAGTTTGGTACTGATAAATTAGTTTCTGACTATTAAATAAACTTAATACTACTGACCTGGGCAAAAATATATTAAGAGAGAAAAAATTAACATACCTTACCCATAGTCTTAAATTAATGAATTTATGAACTTCAATAAAACACTAAATACCGCTTCAATTGCTCTAATTTTGTTGTCAAAAATTGCCTCTCAAATATCAACTGTACAACTCTAAATAAGATTTTCCAATGATAAAAAATCATTATGTTTATAAACAAATGTACTTCATTCTATGGTTTAATACGCTCAGAAAAAAACACTGTCAAAACATAAAATAAACAGAAATTTAAATTAAAACTGGTTGAGAATTAAGTAGTTCATATAGCTAGGGCAAGGTAAATACTTGATCTCAGTCAATTCTGTCACAGAATGAACTGCAAGTTAATAATGATTTCTCCGTAACCAGTTACCCTATCTTACACAAACATTTTAAAAAGCAGTACTTGTCCATGTATGAGTTATTAAAAAACTTAATTCTTTCATATCTGAACATCATAATGACAGCCTTTTAATTTTCCAAGTCATATTTGTTCAATCTTCAACTTCATTTTACAAACTGTCTAACATATTAGTGTAACATAACCAAGATCAAATATACTTTTGAACCACTGGACTGATTATCAAGCCAAGTTATTTACAAATCATGTTTTTCCCTGGAATAATGGTATATAAAGATTTGTGTAGCCGAGTGTGAAAGTTCAGTATTTTGATAACAAACAAAACATATTCATGCAATAACTGTCTATGTCACATTTACCTCACTAAGCCAACAATTACATTATTCCAAAAACCATTCATCAGTTAACGCTGTCAACCAAAATAGAAACTCATCATAAGCGCTTCTTTGCTTGGTAAACAGTAGCATCTTTTCTGGTAGAATTTGAGCAAAAAATTGCTGTGGAAATTGTGATGCACAGACTACTTGAGATAGTTGAAAGAATAATTGCTTGTTACTTTGATGTAACTCAGCATAATATTAGGAAAATAAATATTATTTTCAACACTAACTGCACAAAGTGAACTGAAAGCTTACTACAAGGTCGACAAAGCAAAATAACATTCTCAAAAATAGTTAAAAAGCCAGTTTCACCAGAGTACTGGAGTTGATCACCATTAATTGAAGTTTAATAAATAATGTGGGCAGTTTTTTTAGTTCTCAAAATTAAATTTATAATTCAGTATAACCAAAAATTCCATTTCTTAAGAGAGTACATTAAAAAAAATTTAAATATACAAAAAAGGATAACTATTTGACACTTTCAACATGTAAGGATAAATTTAAACGAAAACAAATTATCCATAAGTTTTCCCTCTTCAATAAAATTCTCTCCAAAAACAACAACCTCACTTTTGGAGAAAGCAGCCACTCACGAAGGAAAAAGGATGTTGTTAAAATAATCTAAACAGACTTTTGGTTAAGAGAATTGGTTTATTAGTAATATTATAGTTATTATTAATAATAACACAAATACAAAAAATTCTAGCCAATCTTGACAAAAAAAATTCATCTTCTTTTGTAATATTGACTTTCCTTTTCTAAACTGCAACCTGCCCACATTCTGTTCTCTGACAAACAATTAACATTTAAATGATGGACTCGCTGATAAGACATCTTACAATTAGTAAATATATGAAGACAGCTTAAAAGCTGAATACAGAATATCAGTCCCCAGATATTCTCACGTTTTATCAATGTCTATTGACCAAGATAGATTTTAAATTATCTGAAGTTCTCAAATAATTTGGATAAACTTCTTTTTGACTTTTCTATGTACAACATGTATTTCCGTCACAAGGATAAAAATGTTTAAAGCATCAGGTAAATGTTTTACTTATCCCTTTTCATATAATGAAAAAATTCCAATGAATTCTTCAATAATTAAAAATATTTTCCTTAAAGCTTAAAGAAAATGTAAACATGATCTTGACAGCCTTGATATGTTCTTCATTTGTCAATAATTAGTTTTGCATAAATTTCTATGAATAAATAAAGTTTTAAGAAACAAATTAAAATTGTATCATCAATTTTTTTCGCTTTACATGTTTATGTGTATATCTTACAATTAATTAATATTACAATTGTTTTGTTTTTATATCAGCTTATCTCATCTGCAACATAAGGAGAATCAGCAACATGCTTTTGCACAACTTTCTGTCAATTATTTTAGTAATACTACAAACATGCAAGCTCATGCCAAAATATGCACCAACCTTGCACACATGAATACTTTGCATACATTCACACATACACCAAAGACACAACACTGATAAAATGATCAAATTGTGTTCCATATATCCTTTGAACATGTGTAAAAGTAGTCAATAAAATAATCCACATCCACAGTAGAACACATGTCCAAAAAGAGAGCCTTTTCACTGAAGAGAAAAAATCCAGGTCAAAGGAATTTTTGGGATGTTACCATATTTTATCTTCCAAGTTTATTAGAGACTTAAAAAGTAATCATTTTACTTTAATGGCATTATAAGTTGCTAATACAATATCAACATAAATACAATCTTCATTATATTTGATTTGTACTTTATTACAAAATAGCATACAAAATTCCTGCTTTTTCTTTTTATTCATATTTTAAAAAAATATTCTAATACTGCATAAACATTCTCCATAAAATCCATGCACAAATGTAACTAATATAATTTTAGAGGATCGAAAAAATGTGTAGAGTAAAATTCTTAAACTTTTCCTGACACTCCAGGATTTTCACAGACATTTCCTCATACCCAGAAGCGGCAACACAAAATCAAGAATTCTCAAGGGATTTGGAAATTAAATTTGAAAATAACATTATTTTCTCAAGCTTTGATAGCCTGTAAGAAAGTCTTTCAATCAAGTTTAGTTTGTCAGAGTAGAAGCATTCTGACAGCAAATAAATACTCTTTTTAAATAAGAAAGTGGACTGATGAATAACATACAGATTTCCAATTATTATTTAAGGACAAAGAGCGAATTTTCCAGATTTACTCAACAGAATGTTTCAAGTTGTGTTTATATTAATAAAAGCATATGTGTTGAAAACACAAAAGTAAGCGACTAATTTCCATACAACAAAAATTTCAAGAATAAGTAATAATTATCCTAATTCTAAACTGCATATCTATAATTAAAGATTTTATTTTAAAAATTATCCAAGTAATACTCAAATGAAAACAAACTTGAATGTAAAGAATGTTGATTTTTAGCTATTAACACACTTCACTATGTTTAAAATATGGATATGTGTTCTATAGTAAATGAGATTTTTAAAATGATCTTACAAAGGTGATCTTGTAGATAACAAGTAATTCAAAAAGAGCTGTTTTTCAGATTTTATGAAATGAGACACACTGCCTTTCCAGGGCAAACTCTCTCTAAATTCTTTAAAGGACATGAAATGAGTTTGAAAGAGGAGATGCAAGAGAACAATGCATGAGCCATTTTAAACAATGGGGAAGATAAATGAGCAAAAAATACATTAAATATGAGGCACATGATATCTAATGAACATTTTAGTTATACTCATAAATGGGCCATGTGAAATGCACTGAATCGAATTGTGAAAAATGACAGAAATTTGCAAAACTTGTTCGTAAATAATGTGAACATAATTAACTTACCATGAAATTCATTGGTGTCATGAGATTGTCTCAAAAATCACAATAAAAATAAGAATTCTACACAATTCCAAATTACGTGCCTTTGCAAATATATAATTTTTGCCTACTCAACGTAATGAATGTAGTAAGTAAAAATTTCAAACATTTATTATTTAACAATACATAATTATTACCATAAGTTAAGAATTATATATGTTTAGAACTAATTGACACATGGAATGACATTATACGAAGTACAATTATTGCAAATAGCAGAGGAAGGATTGTAATCAGTGTGAAAAAGGCACACAATTCATGGCCATAAAAAACAACAGCAAAGCAGTCATGTCTCAAAACTTAACAACTGTTTTATCAATTTCAGCCTTTGAAGGTAAAACCTATCCCGAAGTGTGTGTCACAAAGAAATGACATCACACATGTTCGCAACTCCAATCAACCACATGTTAACTTTCCATTTATACTCAAACTTCTAGGTCTCATGTGTTCTATCAATATATAATATATATTTTTTTTAAAAAGTCAACATGTTCCTTGGCTCGTTTGATGGAACACATTACCTAATAAAGTTCACCGGAAATGGCGCTACTTCCGATCCTTGGCTCGAGGGACCTTCGTGCCTTGTTGCCCTTGGCGAGAAGGTGACTGCGTTTTTGAAGAGCTGGATTACAAGAAGGCACTACACTTTGAAGTTTGCACAAGTTGCCATCTGACATTGCCACAATATGTCATTCAACTTATTGTCAATGCAAATTATTAACTAATTTTATTTTGTTTTTTATTATTAAAAAAAAATTCAGAATTCATACAATTGAAACAAAAAGGGAGAAAGCATAAATTGCATATTTATTCAAGAAGTAGAGTACATATTAGGCTCTGTCTTTGTGAAGCCTCCTTCATCCTCACCTCTGCTCAACACAGAACTTTCAGACAACCTCACAACCACTGTTCTTAAATATATTTCAATAAAAAAGGCAAAAAAAGAAACTGAAAGATTTCAAAAGTAATACTACTTGGTAAGCAATTCAAGAGGAGCTCATTAATTTACTATGAAGAAAAAGAACCTAATAATGAAATAAATACATTAAGTCTTACCCAATTTCAAAATAAATACAACTTACCCTGCTGGAGAATCAGCAGTTGGATGAAGCTGCATTGTCAATTCTCCTAACTTGTTGAATGCAGCTCCAGCAGCTGTAAAAATTTCTCCAACCTACAATATCCAAACACAATTCTTCAAAAATGTTTCTCAGAGGAACAATATCATTCAGTAGTACTTTAACAATATGTAAAACAATTTTTTTACCCATACAAACTTATGTTCTAATCCAATACTACTTTAGAGATTCATAAAGTCTTAAGTAAAGTAAAAGTTAAAATTTTCAAAGTAAATGAATTTCATACTTCCATAATACTGACGTTTATGAACTGGAAACTACTAATTAACTAAATTTATAAGTTACTATGAATAATAAACGCACACAAGACTGTAACATTTTGGGTTTAACAAACAAAATATTGAAGTACGATTCAAAAAGTATTGAAAGATATCATGTTCGATGAATACTATACTAGAGTTAAGTACAAAAGAAAATAAAGGCAAACATGACGCAAAATTATAATTACAAAAATACAAGTAATCACCTACCTTACTAGCGGAATTCATGTTTGAAAATATATTTAAAAAGGTATTTTGGAGAAAACACAATATTGTACAGCATCAATTAACAAGCGCCTAGGGAAATGTATTAAATTTCTGAAGCAGGCGCTTACCGCGGGAAAATTATTAGTTATTATCTGAACATTATCAACATCACCCTACTTCACTCGCACCTCTGCACACCTCTCTGCATCACACGCTGATCACACACAAGACCAAACTACACGCAAATATCAATACAGACAGAATACAATGTCAATATCATATATTATATACTCTTTGGTCAACCAATATCGGTATTACCGACTGAAAAAGTTCTACAAATTCTCTGGTACAATCCCAACCAATTCAAATATCGATTATACTTATGTTCAAAAGTCAGTAAGAAGCAGGTCGCTAAACTCTGGTGGTGGGAATATGTATTAATGCAGTTCGGTTTTTATTATGTGGCGCGTAAAGGTCTATATTCACGATGGAATATCTCACGTCATTTCACGTCTTTCTCGGTCGTGCCGCTAGACACAAGTCACTGTTTGATACGATCGTGACAATAAGGCATATAGTGGCACGACCGAGAAAGACGCGAAATGCCGTGAGATATTCCATCATCGTGAAGGTAGACCATGACGCGCCACGTTATCAAAATTCAAGTATTTGTTAAGACAGAGCCGATAGCTAATCAGCCACTCTTGTAGTTTAGCGACATCACGCAGCGGATGAACAAACCTTTAATGATATTTTTAGGCTAATGGCAATCCAGCTCATGCTTCATATAAGGATTTTAATCGTGCTTTGGTCCCTAGAATTTTCAATATGGCGAACATTCGGTCCTGACAACTTCGAAATTGTACATAAGACTGCGCTTTGGCGCTACATTCAAATAATCCAATTCACGAACTTCTCTCATTATAACGTTAATTTTAATCCACTGAATGTTTTGAAGCAATTAAATAATTAACATTTAGATCAATTATTTGGATGATTTTCTCCTGAAACTCATAATTCTGACATATGAGAAATTTAATGTTTAACTTCAAGTATAATTAGCAGACTTTGAAGAATAAATTTCATTCTTACAAAGATTGTTAATTATTGATAAGTATATAGAATGAATGAAAGAAAAGTGTCGATTCGCTGAGATATTCAATACGTACACATCATTTCGGCAGTATTTCCATGTACCGAAGTGAAGCCTACTGATTTTTTCTAATGGTAACAAATGGCATCTATTACTCAAAGGTTAGTTAATACTATATTTTTTGCCCGGAATTGCTTTTCTTGAGGTACGTAAGAACGCAGAAAATAATCAAATACATTTTAGGTTACAAATAATATATCAATTTTCGGACCCCAGAAAGCTGGCCCCCTGCTCTTCTAAAACCCTTTCTGTTCCTTATAACAAATCCAGAAAAGTTAAATACCATTGCGAAGAGTGGGGGAGTAGTTACCCTACACTGTATTTTCGCATGGACAACTTTTCTTGGCTTTCAGTAAAAACCTATTATTATTGTGACTATCAAGGAAAGTGAAAAGCTAACTGTCAAGGAATAGTGAATAATTACTTCAAATGTTTTTAAGGAAGTGTGAATTGTTCCAAGGACATCTCTCTATTATACTGAACATACCTTTATTAAAAATTTATTTTTACATCATTTGCATTGTTTTTCATTATATTATGTATATTAGATGTTACATCTATATATTTTTTTAAATAAACTCGTTTTATTAACAACTTGTCTTGTTAATGGAAAGGATGGGGATTCACATGCGAGAGTTCTCGCACTGGTAGAATAATGATGACGATACTATTCTGCTCCCCTTCATGGCAACTACTGTAAAGTAGGTATGATTAGCAGCGGGTGGATTTTAATGAAATGTCATTTTTTATTTTCACTTTAGAACAATGTCGTTTAGTATAGAAATTCATTTTATGTTACGACGAAATGAAATGACCGATTTTGATAGGTCATTTTCTACTCGTAACGTTTGACGCTTACGTGCAAGAAATGTTATTTGCACCTTGCTAATGGTTTACGGCACTTTAACACTCTGGTGTCGGTCTAGAAAACTCTTTCGATTCACGTCCGTCCGCACAAACTCGTTTTTTTTTTTTTTTTTTTTTTTTTTTTTTTTTTTTTTTTCCTCGCCGCAGACTCAATTACGCAAACTATTTCATTTATTATACAAGCAATCGAATATGCTTGAAAAGTTCCAATTCACCGTGGTTTAACCACTCTGCTAATGGTTTCCACGTAATCTTTTTCATTAAATGGCTGATTGATGCAGTTTCTACGTGAACAGCAAAATTCAAATTACGTATCGTACTAACAACATGGCGTCTCTTTAGAGCAAACTAATCACTCGGTGGCTCATACAAGAAGGACTTTGCTTTCTGCTGTTCTCCACAGCATTTATGTGGCATTTAATGAAGCGTGACGTCATGCCCCTCCAGGACTGCCCCGGCAAGTGTACCAACGCCTGAAAGCCGGTCGTTCTGTTGGGGTCAGCGGATACGAGAGAAAACAACGAAAATAAGCTCTTAAGACAATTTTAAGCATACAAAACGAGTGGTACTAGAAAATAATATACTTTCTCACGTTGATCTATATGCTCCGCAATATTATACTACATAAACCGTCAAAAGTGTTTTCAACAATCAATTTTTTTCTGCTCCGAGACTCGAACTCAGATCCTTAGTTTTAACTTGCCGATACTCATACCATTACGACACAATTGTTTCGATCTCGGTCAGAGGCATAAAAAGGTAAAACGACGTGTAAAACCCTACAACAATCAAAATATCCGTTAGAAACGCCCAAAGCCTCCAGTGCGTTCAGATCGATCAGCAAATATCAATTTTAAAGATGTAGATTTACATTTATTCACTCAAAAAAAAAAAAAGTCTTGAGTTCCACAATTCCTTCACGTCATTTTAACTATAAATAGTCAGAGTAAAAGTTTAACGTAAATAACTACAAATAAATTTTAAAAATCGTAAGATTAGCAATATTTGAAAAATTGTCATTTTTGTTTCTGAGTTGTAGAAAACTTATCGGTACACGAATTGTAAGTATGATTTTTCTGCATTGCTAACAAAATAGCAACTCGCCCTTACCTCTACTCTTACCATTACAAGCAAAAGGAGATATCAAATAAACGTGCGCATAGTGAAGCTACATTTACGTCCAGAAGAGAAACAAGGGGCCATCTTAGCATTTGCTCAATGGATCAGAGAAACTGGACAAAAACCTGATCGAGATTGGGGTCATTGACCCGGAAGCTTAAGTACATTGTTACAAACAGTTTAAGTCTTTTAAAAAATATACAATACAAATGTAAACTAATTCATTATATATCACTGTTTTGTTAAAATAAACATTAGTTTTCTTTTTTATGCCTATAGTCTCTATACTATAGAAACAGTTATGCAGCAGAAAAGAAAATTCTTTTAACTTAAATTTGTGAGAAATTTTGAGAAAATAAGCTGAATGGTTTGGGCGCTACAGTTGTCCACAGACGGACTGATAGCTGATAGGTTAATAGGTTGGTTGATTGATTAATGGTGATTCCTATGTTTCGCGAAAAATTATACGAAAACTACTCATATTTTCAAAAAATTGAACATGAACTTATTTAAATATTCGTCTTTAAGAAACAGATTTTATTAAAGAAAAAATCTCTATCTTCAATATTACAATTAGGAAGACGTCGCCAGAAATTTCACTTTTTCAACTTTCACAAAAATATTGCAATTTGCAACTGCAATTGGCAATTTTAGGCAAGCATAAAGGACGCTGAAGATAATGGTGCAGGTCAAATTTTCATTAAAATCTCTGATTGTTTTGAAAATTGCAAAAATTTAACCAATTGTGTCTTCTTCCCTTAATGAAATGTGTAAAAAAGAAAAGTCTTCAAATAAGGTCATGTTCAATTTTTCTAAAATATACGTATTTTTACCTTAAATTACGTAAAAATATGCATTTTTAAAAATATTTATGGCAAGAATTGCGGAGAAGCAATTGGCAAGAAGGAGAAAATGTGTGCCCATTGTTGGCAGTGCCCATCGCTGGATTGTTCCCTGAGCTCACTGACTGAGATGTGTTTAAAGACAGAAATTGCAGTATAATATGTAACTGTTACTGAGGATAAGTTAAATTTGTTTTAGCACCACTAGTTTGTATTGCTTTTCAGCATTTATTGAAATAGCAACGTTATTGGTGAATTGGCAAAGCAGAGTAATTAAAGTGATAATATTGGGTATCATATCAGTTGCAACAACATACGCTATATCAATAATCCACGTAGTATAACATTTAAAAAATGTACCTTTAAAAATCTTTATAATTCATTTTTCATTTCTTCATAAATGATTCATTTTTCTCTGAGATAGCTACATAATGTATAATGAAACCCGCATTGCTCCTGAGATTAAATACGTAATTCATATTCCTGGGAAAGCATAATTAATTTTGTTTTCTATTGACTGAAGTTTCCTTTGCCCCTTCCCGTACTTGCGATTAGAATGCAACTGTTTTACAATAACAAAAGCGAAGGCTTCATTTGAAACGACAACCAGTTGACAAATAGTGATACCATACCGAGTCAGTCAGTTGCAGACAGCAGCTACCGCGAATCTGTAGTTTCTTCTGGCCTGTCTACCTTCTGAAGTGAGTGCAAACTTGAAGTAGATTATGGCTACAAGCAAAGGAAGTGATGATGAAGAAAGCAGTTCTCGTAAATTTAAGGTAAACCTATAATTATGTTTATGGAACTTGTGTATTAATCGTGACACAAAACGTAAGAATTGTTAAGAGCTCTCCAGTTTGAGTTCATTTGCAAAGTATAATTGCCATGAAATTGAAACTCCTTAATTCGGAAAGAAATGAATATTGTAATATACTCTAGTAACCGCAGCAAACATGTATTTTGTTGCAATTATTTGTCACTTAAAAACGAATTAGAATGTTTTTCGGAAATAAGATAAAAGTATCTTATTAAATTCGCTCTCAATAAATAAGTTAGACCTTCTAGAATAGGTGAACTTCAAGTATAACCAAACATATTTTCTAATCAACAGTTAACACGCATTTATATTTTATATTACTGTCTTTTAACATTTGTTTACAATTTTGTGTTTTCCGGCGTTGCCATGGCAACATTTCAGCTGTCAGATCGTTATTTGAAGACCTTCCTGGCTTAGCAGCGTTGAATGGAGAAAACACTGAAAGAAGTGGATTCATTACCGGGAAAAACGAACGCCAATTGCTCACAATTATTCATTTTCTTCTGCCTTTTATTGTTTTAATGGAGTAGCTGTACTTTACTTTTCTACTGCATCTCGAGTTTTAAAATCTTTGACAACTATCGGGAAGCACACTATCCACGGAAAGGGAAATTAAACACTTTCAATCATAAAGTAATATGATCAGCGTCAATCATAAAGGCCTATATAATATAAAATCAATTTTAAAAAAGAAATCACATGCATATCCTTTACATACACACTCCAGAAAGTTTATTTTCTTTTTATACCTGACAGTCTCAACCAAGTTTGTAATATATACAATAATATAACTATTAATACAAATATACAACAATACAATACAACATATAACTATTAATATAAATTATTGAAAAATAAGTTTAATAATCTACATGTTTTGTTACAACAAAAATAATTAACTGATTTATGCATTTCAGTATCCATTCCCAATCATTATTATTTTTTTTGGCAATACTAATGTCAAATACACCAATTGATAAATGCTATCTATATTATCTATTACATAGTTAACATATTGGTATTTCAGGTAGCTTCATCATCATTATATGATGAAAGCATTGATGTTACTGATGCAGAAGAGGTTAAAAGTCCCACAACCACTAGTAAACGACTTCCTGAATCATTTAGTATTATAGATACTCCTCCAGCATCACCTGGAAGCAACCCTGAAATCATTAGCTCAAATGAGGTTAACAATGCAAATTATACCAATAAATCATTTCTGCATGCATTTTGAATTAGAATATTAGACACTAAACTTCCCCATACAGTCTTCTTTAAAACTCTTAATTTTAGGCTATTGCAAGTACATCCAACGCTCCTGCTATTCTTGCAATTGAACACTCCATCCCTCCAATGCCTACCTCACGAAGAGTAATGCAGTCTGGTTCTGATCTGTCAGATAATACTGAAGAAGACGACGATGATGATGATGTGCAAGCAGCCACATTAGAAGGGTTACTAATATTTTTAATACATTTTTTTTTTTATAATGCTAAGATATGAAGAATAGTAGGGAAAACATTAGGTTTTTCTTCCACAGAACTTATGATCCTGCTGAATTTGATCATCTTCCAGTTGCAGCAGACATCAAGGAGCTTTTCCAGCATATAACTCGGTAAGGCTGTTACTGTCAGCTAACATAACATTGACAAGTTGTAAGTGACTTGTGCATTGCAGTTTTCTAAATGTGTAATTATTAAATCATTTGATTAATGGCACTTAAAGAGTAAAGTATGCACTCACTATTTTGTAATAGTCACAAATTTAAACATTCCAATATTTGACATTAAGTTAAAACTTCACTAATACACTTTCTTTAAACATTCACGCAAACATTGGTAATTGAAAAAATTAGTGATAAGCCTAGTTGACTAAAACTAGACTACTTAACAAGTACGATTGAAAAGTCAATAAAAGTGAGATTATTCAAAATGCAGTACCAAATTTTATGTTGACATTTGAATCTTTTGAAGTGAATGAGAATGAAAAGTTTCCTTACAAATTAATAGCAAAAGATTCAAAAGAATTTTTAACAGCCAGTTTATTTCCCAAGATCAAATTACAGTACATGTATGCATTTCCTACAGCTCCTCTACCATATATTCATGTGCAGTTAGAAGTCTTTTCATTGCCATTCCTTTTGTAATGTTAATCTGTGTGCTTGAATCTTAAGAGGCAAATCAATTTTGTTTTTCAGATAAGCTGAATGATTTTTAATATTTGTCTATCAAAAATATGTAAATATTCCCTTAAAGCTTTCATTTAAAACCAGAAAAACATTTTATTCAGCACATTTTTCTTCATAATTCAACTGTAATTAGCAGGCACACCCAGAGAAAAAAAAGCATGGAGCAAAAATTCCACAGAGGCTCTCTATTCCAAACAAGTTTCTCATAATTCACATTCCTCATTACCTTTGATTTAGAAGTTAAGGTCTAAATCTTCTGAACTTTCATAAGTGGTTAGTTTGAATTAGAAGTAAATACATTTTTATACATATTTTGACCATCAAAATTTTCGGTGAGTGGGGAAAGATGCCAAGTTGCCCCCTCCCCCCTCTGGGTACCATTGGTTATTAGTACACTATACTGGAACCAATTTTGATATGTTTCTTGAAAGTTGTATTAGTCTATCAGATACCTGAACTTGCCAGGCAAAAAAATTGAACTGTACATCTTCATTGTTTTGATTTATTTGTAATATTAAGAGACTGAATTACACTTCAGTATTGAATTAGTATATTCTATTTGAAATACTAGTTTATTTTCTACTACAACTAGAAACAATCTGAGAACATTTTCCACAAGAAATAAATAAACCAAAAAACATTACCGATTTTGGAGTAACTTATTGAATAATGAATGTTTCAACACATTAGAAGTAACACAGAAGCTTAAAATTTTTAATATTAGTCAAAATTGTATTCTTACATGATATTTTGAAGTGAATGTTTGTGCAAATCTCAAATTGATTGTTGCTGGTTTAATTCCAGATACACTCCTCAAAATATTGAACTTGAGTACAAACTTAAGCCATTTATCCCAGACTTCATCCCAGCTGTGGGAGATATTGATGCATTTCTTAAGATTTCTCGGCCTGATGGCAAAGATGACAATATTGGCCTGTTTGTTTTGGATGAACCATGTGCAAACCAGAGTGAACCAGCAGTTTTACATCTACAACTGAGAGCAGTTGCAAAACAATCTTCAGCAAAAACAGTTGTCAGTTCTACCTTTGTAAACTCATTTACTTGAACGTAATAGAGTATTATATCTTGATGTATTCACGAAACATTTCAACAGGTGGTGAAGAAAGTAGAAAGTGCTGAGAAGCAAACAAAGTCTATAGATCGATGGATCAAAGACATAAGTGATCTTCATCGCAGTAAGCCGCCTCCTACGGTTCATTATACAAAGTATGTTATTTTTAATCAGAAAACCATTTTAGATATATTGTTGATTCTTGGTAATTGTACTAATTAGTTCAGTGGCACATCACATTTCATTTCTTTCTTTATGCTATGTTGATAAAAGAATGCTTGTTACCAGGCCCATGCCAGACATTGACAACTTGATGCAAGAATGGCCAGGAGAATGTGAGCAACGGCTTAGAGAATTAGGTCTCCCATCACCTGACCTTGACTGTGATTTGTCTAAATACGTAGACATTATTTGCAGTGAGTATAATATTATATACAACCATTACAATTAACATTCAGAAGAAATATAACTACATCATGATACTCTTCTTTACAGGTATATTTGATATTCCATTATATGAATCACGAATCCAGTCTCTTCACGTACTTTTTGCATTATATTCAGCTATTAAAAATTCACAATATTTCAATAATACAATTGACAGCATTACAGAATCTCAAAACTGAAGTATCTTTGCAATTAGAGGAATATGTGAAATAAATTTTACAACATAAACCATGTCTGTGACAAATCATGACAATGGATGTTCATAGTTGTAAAAGTTCCCTTGGCTAATAAATACTGCAAAAAACTTTATGTGAAAATTAGCATTCATCATTATTGTATTTTAAACATAATTAAAACTTTCTGAAGAATCTCTGAAAATTTTGTTCAACCTTCACAGTTACTGTATGATGATGGATGGATACTAAGATGTGGGAATAATCGATTGGGAAAATTGATTCCTATTTTGTCTTGTAAAAAAGACATGCTACTACAACTCAGCACTAACTGCCAAAACTTTT
This sequence comes from Gryllus bimaculatus, assembly GCA_017312745.1. NCBI lineage: Eukaryota > Metazoa > Arthropoda > Insecta > Orthoptera > Gryllidae > Gryllus > Gryllus bimaculatus. Next base: position 4,107,644 of record BOPP01000011.1, on the reverse strand, counting down.
CTAATAATTCTGCGAAATTATAACAACTTTCTTGAAAGCTATTTATTAGGTACCCTACCAATATATTTTCAACCATCTTTTACAATCCTCTTCTTCAAATGTTAGCACTAGTTATACTGGGTTCAAGCTGTTTCAAGCCAAAAAATATGAATGCCAAATACTTGATGTGTTCTAAAATATATTTCACATAGAAAATTGTACTTTAGCCAGCACATTCACCAATAATTCAAGCTGATCAATACTTAATCTGTATATCTGAATAATGAAATAGGTGTTTTGAGTTTAAGTCAGTTCATTATATCAAACATTGCATATAAAAAAATTGACTTTTTGCAATTTTAAAAAAAATCAAGAATTTTAGCAAACATTAGCCAGGCATCATTCTCTTAAATGTCCTTCACACTATCCAACTAATAAATAACAAATGTAACTCAAACTTCATTTCATATAATTCGATCCTAAAAAAAGTAATCAAACAAGCAAAAATTATAACAAATGATAAGTACATTGCAAATGTACGTAATGAAACAAAAGCTATGTGGGACATTATTAAAAGGACTACAGCACTAACTAATAATAACAGAAAAAACATAGAGCTCCACTACAAAAACTAAACTGTACAAGACCCACAAGAAATAGCCGATATATTCAGTGAACACTTTTCACAAATTAATAATAAGTTAATCTTTCAACACTATCTAAACAATAAAACACACCAACCAAACACAAATATAACACAAATTGTAAATTCTATATTTTTATATGAAACTACCCCCTCTGAAATTTTTAAAATCATTGGACAAATGGAGAATAAATTCTCAGCAGGCATGGACAACATTCCAGATTTTCTTATTAAACACAGTGCTCCATGTACAGTGACACCACTCTTTCACATCTGCCATTACTCTCTAAAATCAGTCATATTCCCAGAAATATTCAAAACAGCAAAAATTAAACCATTGTTTAAAAAGGGCAATAGTTATGATTCAATGAATTACAGACCTATCTCCCTGTTATCAGGATTTTCAAAAATTCTGGAAAGGCTTTTTAATGATAGACTCAAACAGTTTCTCAATGCAAATAATGTCCTTACAAATGCACAACATGGCTTCAGGAGTAATACATCCACAGACACCCCAGCCATCTCCTCCTTTTTAAATGACATACTTGCTGCACTAAATCAGAAGGTAATTCCCATTGGCCTTTTCTCAGATTTGTCAAAAGCCTTTGCCATTATTCACCATCATATACTTAATACACCATAATAAAACTAGAAATGCTAGGGATTCGAGTCATTGCAGGCCAATAGATCAAATCATTTTTAGCCAAATAGTTGCCCTCCAGCACACTAAAGAACACAAAATTTCCTCATACTATTCCTGCCCTCAAATGATAAATTGTGGAGTCCCGCAAGGATCCATCCTTGGGCCAATACTATTCCTTATATACATAAATGACATGCCTTTGACTTTAAGGAATAACAAAATAATTTTGTTTGCAGATGACACAAACAATCATCAAAGCAAAAACAATCATTAGAAAAAGAAACTCACAAAACTTTGCTAGCACTAGTAAAATGGTTTCAAGAGAACAAACTCATCATAAACACCAAGAAGACAGTCTCTAAATTTCATGAATCCCCGATCTAAAGAAAATCTTTCACACCATTTGCTCACAAACAATAACCCTATAACGATATCTCATGAAACTACCTTCCCCCGTCTAACAATTCAAGAAAACTAAAATGGAATGCTCACATCTCAAATCTTAACAAGAGCTCACCAAATCTTGCTATACCCTATACATCCTTAGGTCAAGCTCCAATATTGAGACACTTCGAACAATGTATTTTGCAAATGTGCACTCACACCTAAAATATGGAATAATATTCTGGAGAAATGCCCCTGAAAACACTCGTACATTTATTATCCGATAAAGAATACTGCGAACAATGACCAGCACTCATAAGCTGGAGTCTTGAAAACTCTTGTTCAATAAACTAAGGATTTTTCCTCTACCATGCATGTATATATTTGAAAAAGTGGTCTTCACAAAGAAAATTCTCGTGGAAAACAAAGACACTTTTACATTAAATACTGATGTACACTACTACAATACCCGTCAAAAGGATAACGTAGATGTTCCCCACTCAAACTAGACTATATCAGAAAAGTGCCCTAATAGAGGGCATTACACTTTACAACAAACTAAGCAATAATATTGAAGACAAATACAATTCATACATTTAAAAGTAAATTAAAAGCTTTCCTGCTTAACAACATGTTCTACAGTGTAAAAGAGTATTCAAATTACATCATCATTTCCCTTAAAAAATATAAATAAATAAGAATTTCTTATCCCATTATAGACTGTTTCACATTAACTGTTTCGGGCTGAAGCAAAGAAAAAAGAACTGGCTTATCGCATGCTGTGAAGTAGAAGGAGAATGCCTGACAAAAACAAAAAAAAGTTCTGTTTCTCTCCGGATTCACTAGACGCATTAGGTGCTGCAGTAGGACTACGTGTACAAATTGAAAGAAGATAAAAGACATACTGTTCAAAATTTGCCACCTCCTTTTCACTATTTCAAGTTTTAAAAATAAAATGTACTAATATTGTTAAGTTTTATGTAGTTGCTGACAGATTTGATTATGGATTGTTTTAATATTATTATAAGCAATAGTTTTAAAATAACATCTTGAAATGTTAAATTATCTGCTACTAAAAATAATTATTTACTCTATAATACCCTAATCTATCTGTAGCATTATTGTAGTATAAATTCTGGGCCAATGACCCCATCTCGATCAGGTTTTGTTCAGTTTCCCTGGTTCCTTGAGCAAATGCTTAGATGGCTCCTTGTTTGCTCCTGAAAAGTAATGTAACTTTGCTCTCTCCAACCAAGACATAATTTTGAATCGTCATACACAATTGTAATTGTACATGTGACTCAATAAATGTTGTTATTATTATTATGCACATGCAAGCTGCTACCTATCGGCTCCTGAAACACTTTTTCTCAAATTTTCTGAAATCGAAATATAATTTTAAGAATATTGTATAAGTATAAAACCAGTTTCTGTATGCAAATTTTCACTGAAAAATGTTGAGTCGTTTTTGAGAAAATGCTGACTATCTTTAACATTTAACTGTGCCTCCAAACATGCAATTTTGAGCGATTTTTCACAGAAAATGTTTGAGTTTCTGAGAAACTTCATAAGAAATCATTTGAACTATTTGCACTCAAAAATGCAATAACATATAAATATTCATGATGTGAATGATATATCTAAATAATTTTATATGTGTAATTTTTGAAAAATGAAAATAATGCATCAATTGTGTTTATGTCATGTTATTCATTGCATTTCCTACAGCAATTACATGGCAATTGTGAGGGAGCTTAGTCAAGCCATGAATACAAATATAGGAAATTGATATAAAAAAAAATATTATTTCATACTTAAAAAAGTAATCTTCACTTCTTCCTTTGCAATAAGCAAAGAAATTACAAACATTGTATTAATTTTCACAATACAAATTATTCTCTGAATGAAAAATCAATTGTTTGTAACATTAATCTCTATTTGTTTTTAAATATTCTATATAAAAAAAGCTTCCTGAGAAGAAAATGTCTTTATTTGTACATTAGTAAACATTATTATATTAAATTATGTAACAAATTAAAAAATTGCAAATATCACAAATTTTGGGAGCATTTTTACAAAACACTAATTAATTAGAAAGGTTTAACCTTTAAAGGAATCAACAGATAACAAATGTAATAACATATACACAACAATAGCCAGAATGTAACAAAAATAATAAATAGGTTTCCTCTTTTAATAATATGAAATTTTCAGGAATCAACATTGATGTATATTTTACAGACTACTGTGTAATTAATAACAAATAATTTCTAAAAAATATCAAAGTACTATGATAAATTTTATTAAACTCTAATTTAATTCAATATTGTTTTTCACATAGTGCAATACTTTTTGTTTCCCAATTTTCTCTGAATTTGTATCACTGTCTCATTGTTAAGACTGCAAAACGATTACATGGATCCTCAAAATCTGTATCAACAGGGTTTTCTGCATCTATGAAATTTTCCTCATGCTCACTTGAAGCATTTGTGTTTTTTTCTATTCTGCGGGGCAATTTTTTCTTCCGTGTTTTTTTCTTTATATGTTCTGCTGATTGTACATTGGGGATCAAGCACTTTATTTCTTGGCTAAGAAATTTGAATAGTGCTAAGACAGATGGTGCAGTAGATAATAAATGAGATAGGTATTCAACAGCATCTGTTCGATGTTTCAGATTGTTATACATATTATAAGCAAATGTACCAGAAAATGCTCTGAAACTAATACAATGAGGTAATGGGTATTCTAATAAAGAATTAAGATATGAGAAATGCAACAAACAACTCTGAAACTGTGCAAACGTATGTACAATTGAAACACAAAATAACTTGGGTCGAGTCTTCAATTTCTCTTCCACAAGACACAAAGGACGCAATATTTTCTTCACAAAACTACATTCTTCTGGATTCACATGTTCAAGTGCCTCAACTACATTATTAGTACTTATTTTCACTTCTTCATTACAAATACTTTCAGTATCACAAATATCTTGTACATTTCCTCTTCTAAATTCAGTATCCACTACTTGATTTGAAAACATGTTTTCAGACAATTCTTCATTTGTTCTGTTACCCATCATCAATGCACATGTGAACAGCACATTACAATTGTGACCTGATCTCGCCTTCTTAACCATATTTTTCTGTTTCCTTCTACTCTTTTTTGTTGAACCTAAACATATTACATTCTTAGATACAACATCAAGGAGTATCAAGGAAAGAAGTACAGCATTAATATGTGAACTATTCACTGGTGGTTCTTTGGCCTGTGTTGCCCAGAACACTAAAGCAACAATGTAGAGTTGCCATGATTCAGGAAGAGAGGATATTCTCTTTTGGTCAATTAAATTTAAACCAGCTACTTCTAATAAAATTGATAATCTCTGTGCTATGGATAATCTGGGTAACTCATTTAAGGAAAATTTTATACTTAATGTCTCAAAAATTGGTTTAACCTCAATGCAATGATTTGGTGAATGATGTTTACGAATTTGACATCTAAGAGGCTTCACATATTCACAACTAACAAGGAGTCCATATATGACAGCAATAATTTTTAATGAAATAATATGAGAACTGGGATAATTATAGTCTTCAACTTGAGGTGGGAGAAAGTAAATGTTATGAATAGCCATATCCAAAAACGCAGATGGAAGAGTACCCTTTCTGAATCTGTCATGAAACCATGAAGGTAAAGTACAAGCCTTTCTCATTTCCCATGAACAAATTATTTCCTGTTGCTCACCAGTAGTCTCAGATTGTTCTTCATTATATTCATCATTGAATTCAGATCCATCACTCTCACTTGAAATATCATTGCTGCTGCAAGTGTCGTCGTCTCTATTTTCTGAATCTGAATCTCCTCTCAGGCAGTCGTCACTCAAACCTTGATCCTCCCAAATGTTCATCACATGCTTTTTATCATCCGTTAATTCCATGTCAAGAGAGGAAACATCAATTCCTAGATATGGTAGAAGTTCACTGGAGTCTTGTACATACATGGAAATTATTTTTTTGATTTGAAACTTCAGACCTTCCTTTTTGTGCTTCTTCAAACATCCTATGACCTTTAAAAACAAAACAAAAGTGCTCACAATAATTGATGTATTCACAAACATTAATACTCACTTGCATATATGTCTACTGCATGTACCTTTGATTTTGCCGATTCTAGAGTCTCATTCCTCAACCATTCAAGTAAACTTGCAATTCTTCGCTGTCGTTTATTTGTCACACGTCCCGTTTTTCTCTTCAATTTGCTGACAAAATATTTGTATACTCTATTTCCAATATAGTCACAACCCAACATAATAGAAAGAAATGGTAATATTTCCTTCTGAAGACCACCATATCGTTTCAAAAAGTTTTCTACTCGATAGAGGCTACAACTCATATAATATGTTGCATCTGTTGACTGAGAAGACTTATCTGAACATGGATTCAGATACAAAGTTGGAAAAGGAATGTACAGTACATCATATACAAAGAAATCTGAGTCATAACTAAGCACAGGGCATTTTAAACGTCTTGCTATTGCAGCTATCTCCGAATCAGCTTCAAACAAACTTTGTGCAAATGAGATTTGCAATTCTCTAAGAACATCCTTCACAACTTCTTTCAGAAAGCATGGAAAAACAGAATTTTTACATGAAGACATTGGAGTTACATCCCTAGCAACAAACCATTTTTGTCTTATTCTTGAAAATGCTGTTTTTAGTTTTCTTATTTCATAGCCTCCATCAAAAATAACTAAAGGAATAACTTTACACTTTTTTAGGGCATCAAAGAATTCAATCACAGAGGCAGCAAAACGATTATAATCCCCACCAAAAGCACTGTTAAATGTTGATGAACTTGAGTACAACTGACAAGCAAAACTATTACCATCAATCACTAAATAACAATCTTTTAATTCATGATCTTCTAAATATTTACTCGAGTTATGAGCTATGAATGTAGCTAATCCTCTAATACCCATTGTAAAAGAAAAAAAATGGGTTCCTTTTTTACTCTGACTTTGATAATGATCCAGATTACCTATCACGCAAAACGCCAGCTCCAGCTTGACCTGACCTCGCCACGACCACTCACGAATCACCTGAAGTCAACTATGAACCATGGTGTAAATAACCCATATGATGTTATTTACAACATTCTATAAAAATGCCATGATAAGGAGCATGCCAAAGCATACTACGAGTTTGACTCAACTACGAATATACAAAATCATACTGCTCTGTGTTGTGTTCTGGTTGTATTAGGTAATTCGTTCGTCCATTGTTCACAGTAGTTCACGTCTCAGTGAAGGCAACTTGACTGTAAGAAAGGGGGTGGGAGTTGGCGCACGATTTGTATCGTGTTCATTTATATCCACTTAAAAAAAATATTCAAAAATCATGTCAACTCACCTTTAGTTGAACTCGCGATTACTGTAAAATTTCTGTTGCAATGATATTCAAAATGAGAGGCGCATAGTTTACAAGTTCGCCAAATAATTTTTTGTTTTTCAAATTTTCAATGATCACCAAACTGGGGAAACAACAGCAATAAACTGAAAATATTTTGAGATGTACTAATAGTGTCCTACAATATAAAATAGGTTATGACCGATTCTGATGTGTATTATTGGGGCTCATGCCCGGTATGCAAAAGAAATGATTCGTTAAAAGTATGTGGACGATGTAAATTAATTTTCTATTGTTCTAAAGAGCATCAAAAAATTAACTGGCGTATTCATAAAGATGTTTGCAACAGTGTTCATCACATGTTAGTCACCTGGAAAATACAAAGTGTATTCAGCAACGCTTACAAGTGTAACAGTAGTATGATTGAATGGAATGATATTCGGACAAGAACAGCTTTATTCACAGAACTTGCTCTGGGAAGAAAACTTATTCCATTTGAAAGACAAATGTTCATGTTCCCTCGGGTGTGTGAAGTGTGCAAAATTGATGATCAAAAAATATTAAGAAATTGTGATAGATGTTTGTGTGTAAGTTACTGTTCAGATATTCATCAGACACAAGATATTCAGCATGCAGATAAATGTTCATTATTGAAACTTTGTAAAAAGTTAGATACCTCTGTTAATGACTTAACTTACTTATCATATCTGGATGAGATTTTATCACTTCATTGCTCTTTTACTAGTAAATTAGAAAATATGGAAGAATTATTTAAAAAGTGTAGTTTTCCCACAGAAAAGAACAATGTACAAATACAGAAAATTCTTTGTTCAGAATTAGTTTCATGCCCCTTAACTCTGCTGTATTTTCTTCAGCACATAGAAAGACAATACTGCATCAAAGATGAATTAATAGTACATATTGTGGGAGCCAGTAATTTAGAATGTGGTGTTGCCAAAGTGTGGAATATCATCCCACATTGGTTGAACAAAGTTCACAAACTTCACATTGTATTTATAGGTCCTAATGTTGTGCACCAAGAAAATACTTTCAGTTCTTGCTATACTAATGGGAAAGAAAATAAGATAAAAATGGAGTTGGAATTTCACAAAACCTTATATCACAATTACATTCAGTCTGAAGGACATACACACCCACAAATCATTGTAGCCTTCAACTGTGGTTTACACGAATATGAAGGAAGTGGTAATGATACATGGAAATCTACTTTGCCATGCTTTTTTAAACTTCCAGATTTACATATCATCATTACATCATATACCAAATCTGAAGCTGTTAAAGATCGTGACATACTCATGTCTTTCAGTGACAAGGCTGACATTTTGTTTGATTGTATTGATAATCCCTTCAGTAGTAATCGACCTCATAGAGATTGGGATAATATGAGATCTGATGTGTTTTTTATTAACAGATATGCTTCTGTTGTACATGTAAATTAGTAATTGGAACATAGTGCTTTTAGAACCAAAGTTCAATGATGTGAAGTAGAAAAGAATCTTGAAATTATAATTTCTGATGTGATGGAATTATTCTTGTGGTTACAATATGGTACCTGATGTGAATGAAGTGTATTTTTTATTATGGTAAATTCAGAACTAAAACTTTTGGTGTATTCTTTAACATCACAATTTTATTTATAAAACATACATTGAACCAATTTAAATGAAACTAATTTTAACAGGCTTTTAAATTTTTTATTATGATTGAAAAGTTTTTTGTAAACAAATTGTGTTAAATTTTAATGGCAATATGTAGTTTAAAACATAACAAATTCATTTTCAGAATCATTTGTAGAGTATTTGTTCAGAGTTCTTGTTTGACAAATGTCTAGAAAATGTAGGGTTCCTCAGTAAATTTATTTTTTAGGCTGCCTCTAGTAAAAGCATTTACTTTAAGTCATGCACATTGTGCTAAAAGTTCAATGTTTATCACTACTTCTAGAATTCAAACAATGCTCAAATGTTGATAAAACTATGAATGCAACAAAGAAAATGAAACTTACCTCTGTCTGCATCAGTTACTAATGACCATAATGTACCAGTTAACAGCACATAATTTAGTGATTTATAATCTTGAATTAAAATGAAATTAAAGTCAGTAAGGCTGTCTAAAAGTTAGTGTCTGGGACGTGGTAAAAGTTTTTTTTTTTTTAATCTTATTTTACTTATAAGATTGTGCAACTCAGCATATTAGCCAGGTCATTCCACATTAAATCAACAGTCATTTTACATCACCATCTCAGCATCAAGCAGTGCATTTTGAAAAAACTCAAAATCAAAATTTTTAATTCAGATTTGAAAAACTTTTGAAACATAACCCCTGTTGAGTTGTATATCATTTAATTGTCATAAAAAAAGCTGGAAAATGACACATTTTCCAGGTCTCTATCTTAATTTGGAGAGGTTCTACACCAATTAAAACTTTTCAGGGAACCCAATATCGTTAAACTTAACATCGCTGTATTTCACAAACAAGTAGAAATATTTTATTCAAAATTTGTTGTTGTTTTATTCTTTATTCATACTACCTGTGTGTCAAATTTCATCTGAATCTGAGATGGTGAGGTAAAATTTTAATAAAAACCATGTTGATTTAATATGTAACCCATCCTTGTATCGCAATCTTTCCTACTCACAAAATAAAATGCCACTTGTACCCCTTGTTTCATAAATAACTATTATTATATCATAAAAGCTTTTCATGAAATGTGATTTTTAAAAAAGAAAGAAAAAAATAACTTTTTTCATTAACATATTCTACAAAACAAAGAACTTGGTTTATTATATTGTTTTCAGATTAACATGACTTGGGCTTAAATGTTTATGCCAATGTGAAATACCAAATTTCAGTAAATATTTTAAAAACATTCAGAAGAATGCAGTTAAATCTTCAAATATCGGCTGACAATAAAGACTAGTATTTAAGCATCTCTAAGTACAGGAAAATAGGAAAAGGGTTCTCTCAGAATTATAAAATCAGAAGTTCACAATGTGATTTGAGAGGTCTCTTCATTTTGTGAAGCAGGAAGAACTGATTTAAGTCTTCATATAGTTAACTAATTCTGTGAATCTGTTATTCTGTGATTTCTGCTTTATTTGTACACATTTTTCTGAGCAACTCATTATGTAGGCCTAGTGTTCAAGGCAATAAAAGAAAAATACATCAATTCAAGGGAAATCATAGTCTTAACAGCTTGATGTTCTCTATTAAAATCGTTTCACTGATAGAAGAAGTTAAGAAAAGGGAAATAATACCAACTTTGAAATTAATTAAATGCATTATGAATTTAAAATGTCCAATATAATTCAGTTTAACCCTGGCAATTGCAATTTTATTATTCCTCGAATATGCAAAATTGCATTGTACTATAAATAAGCATCTAGGAACCCCAATTTGATTAGAAACATACTTTCTCCCTATGCAAAAGAAACATGCAATTGCATTAAAATCCAAGCCTTAGTAAAGATCAATTATAATTCTTAGCTTTTGTGTGAAGTGATTTTCAATGTGACAAACCTGAGATGCTTTGCGTCATTGAGTTTTTTAGTATAAAGTAATCAAAAGGACATTTTGCTTTAATAAAAACTTAAACTCATATTGAAAATTTGATAATACTGTAATATATATCTCATTATTATAGCAGAATGTGTCAAATAACTGTCATTTGACATTTCAAAATCCACTGCATAGGTTTTTTAAATGTAATACAGTGATTTGTGTATTAAGTGCAAACAAATACAATATTGTTATTATTTTGTTAATTATGAAATATACTATTTTATTTTCTTGTTATTGTAAGCTAGTTATAAGAAATCAAAATGTATAATGATGCATGTGTTTTAGAGCTAAGTATTTTAAATTAATTTTGAGCTTATTCAAAAACCAAGTTTGTGAAATTTAGCTTATTTTTTGCCTCCCTACCCCCTGTGTGCTACAACATTTAATACATACAACCCCCCCATCACCCTAGATCAACATTTCATTTTAAATTCTTCTCCACTTTGAGAAGCAAATAAATGTATTTCCACTCAAAAATGAATCAAATTTTATATATACTAAAACAGTTTTTCAAATGAATAACCAAGATTTCTTTTTTTTAAGAATTTGAACTTTCATTTATAATTTTATGTAAATAATATAGTGATTTGATAGTAATATAGTATATAATGAAAATATTGGAAGAATATTCAGTTCATCAGTTCATATTCAGTTCATCTTATTTTCCCCTAGTTAATTTTCATCATAGTTGTTGGAACCTCCCCAAAACAGATTTTTTTTAAATTCCTTAGTGTAAAATATTTTTGTTTTACACAAAATCTTTCAAAATTATTAATAGATCAGGATACTACATTGTAAAAGCATTACAATTTATACATACAATTAATTTTACATTAATTGTGGGTGGGGTGTGTGATAGCCCAAGGAGAAAGTGTTCATAAATTTTTAATTTTAAACAAAAGTAATGGAAAATTACTCATTCTTATTCCTTGAAATACAGAAATAAAATGCTTTAATTCAAAGAAAATTATCTCTTAGTAAGAGATAAGGATCAAAACAAAATTATACATTTTTTACAAACTCATCCTAAATGTTCTTTTAAGTTCTTTTTATTGATAGTATATTTTGATTCTGATTTTGGCGTTTGTATTCCTTGTTCTGGAACACCTATTGAGTCATTATCATCCTGGAGTCTGGCAATAATGAACTGTAGTTTTATAAAATAGTGGATACCACGTGACATTGTTATTGAATACATGTGTGTAAATTTTCATGTGGGTTTCACTCCTCATTTCAAGAAGGTAACAAGCAGTTTTGAAGAAAAGGATGCAGTTGCATCATAGTACGTTTTTACTTTCTTGCCTTATGAAGTTCTTCGTAGGAAGAGTAAGTTATATGATTGTGCACTGGAAAACAGAAAATTTTTATTGAAACGTGATGTGAGCAAAAATCTTTATTTTTGAAAAGAACTCACTGGGTTATAACATTGTCTTTTTTCTTCAATGATGAAAACAACACCGAAGTACTTTTGTGTAATTAATATTATGAATTAGGTAGGTATTAAAAATAAAAGTACAACCAAACACTAAAATTTGAGGCTATTATATGTAATATGTGGAACGTTAAGAATCATTAGTGATAAATAAATTTCAACTTGTTCAATATATTGAAAATAAAGTTAGAAGAAATGAATATTTTTTATAGTTCAGTATTATTATTACACATGAATTTCAAGAGAAGATCAGTTAATGGTTTTACCTTGAAAATAGTGTGTCAAGGAATAAAAATGCTTGTGTTAGTTGAATTAGAAGACTATGTTTATATTTCTAGTACCAGTACATCTCAACAGAAGTGGTCTAAAACTAAGGTTTGATTAGCTAGTTCCATTGAAGTACAAATTTCATGAACCCATCAGGGGTCATAACATAGGTTCATGAAACAGGATTTCCCTTTTCAATGAACCTATGTTTTTACAAAATGAGAGGTAAAATATGTAAATTAATGTGTTGATTTTTATGTGGGCAATGTATTATATTTTCAATTATTATATTATTGTATTTGTATTTTTATTACTGACAATAAATTTAATGTTTTCAATGTAAGATACAAAAGTGTCATATTTATAATTTTTAATTTAACATTTCATTATATAAAATATTAATGTTCCTGATTAATTTTTATACTATACATTTTTGTACTAAATTGTCTTCTACCAGGAAACTCAGTAGTGAAAATTGTGCCACTTGGTATAAATTGTATAACCACTAGCTAATGAATTGACTAGTAGTGCATATGGTGTTGCATGTGGATTTTCCATTGTGTAAGAGAAAAATGATAATTTATATTTAAGAAAATGAAAGTCACGTTAGGTACATGTGTCAATTGTTTTATATTTGCTAGATGTTGCGGCAAGGTCATTTAGAATATATTATTTGGCCTAATTGGAGTTAAATGCACCACAAAATTCTTGAAGGATAATTCAATGACAGCACTACTAGAGGAGAATTTTTGATACCAATGGGGGAAGTTGTGAATGAATACAGACATGCTTTTGACAGATTATTGAAATATATGCTGCATAATTAGTAATCAATTCCAGTGCTTTTTTAAAGTATAAGTATTTGTTGGACTCTGTGTTACTAAGCGGTTTTTAATAATTGAAGACAAAGGCTGAGTCGCTGGAATTTATCCAAAATTTGGTGTCAAACCTTTTGAGGCTTTACAACATATAAGATCCCGTGACCTAAAAGCATCCAGTAGATTTGAGCAAAGAAGTTTTAATGAGAGATTTAGTGTCATCTCTAGATGAAGTTAAAGTCATTAAGCTCAATCTTAAAGACTGGCATCGAAAGAAACAAAGAAATGGATTCCTACTGCATCAATATTAATTGAATTTGAAGGAGAATTTCTATTGAAACAAATGTTATGTAGGGTAAAATACTCGGTTGCTCTCTAAGTTAAGAATTCAACTAGATGTTATAATTATTTTAAATTTTTTGGCATCTGGCTAAAGATAGTCATAATAAATAAAAGTGTTTGATGTGAGGAGGATAAAAGTGTAAAGCTTAATGTAAGTAGGACCATTTTCCTAAATGTGAAAATTTAAGGAGGACCATAAATCAATTAACAGAGCATGTTCTACGTTCAAGAAAAGCAAACTAGGAATGAGAAAATGGCATTTGAGAATATTTCATAATTTGAAGCTTGTCAAAAGTTTCTGGGAGGATATAAGCTCTGAGAAGAGAAAAGGTTGACTTCATGATTATTCAAGAGAATGATATCTTAAACAAAGAATCAAAACAAACAAATATAGAACAAAGATAACTTAAAATCATGAAGATAGCAAACTGAAGGGGTTGATGCAGGGTTTCAAATTATCTGGAGGAGAAGCTGTGAGGAGTGCAATGTGGAATGGAACTAGGACGAACATTTTTTTAGTGATAGAACATAAAATTTAGAGGTGTGCATCTGGAAATAAAAGTTCATGAGTTATGGACAGAATTAACTATACCTACAGAATGGCAAGTGGGGATGGTAATGAATTTACACAAAAAAAAGCCCATAAATGAAATGCAAAAATTATAGCGCTATCACAATGCAAGCAGCAGGATACAAAATATTGGCAAATATTTTGAAAGACCAGTTAGAGAAATATAGAGAAAAGTGTTCCAAAAAGTTGTGAGCACATTGTGGAAAAGTTCAGTTTCTTTCTCCACTTTTTTCACTACCCTTTGCTTAGCTACACGCAGGTGTCTTAAGGGGCAAATCACTGTACTAAAAAATAAATAATGTGCAGCCTTGATACCTAAATAATTATTGTTAACAATAATTCGTGTAAAAAATCTGTTATTTCTTCTATGTCATCAGCTAATGTTTCTTCGAGTGATATCCCTATACTGTATGCTCTTTTAATTTATAAAAGTTCTGTCAAAACCATATTTAGCTTAAAAAAGTTAAATTAAAGGGAGAACACTTCTATAACAAGTAATTCTAATGAATTCCTTTTTGCATGTTGAATACAAATCTTCTGACTTCATTCTTTCTTTAAAGTTATTTTACTTGCCGAAGTAGGTTGAAGAAAGAGTAGGATGCATTGATGAGCTGGAATGCAGAGAACCATACATTTAAAGCCTGTTTTGTAAACTTTTATTATTGTTAGTGGAAGTGAAATAAAAATACTCACTGATAAGAAAGTAGCTCTTGAAAATGTATAAAATACTCCTCCATGGAAGGCAAGTGTTTTCTGAGTTCGAAGTATAATAAACAAAATTCTGTTTTTAAATTCTTTTGATCCATCGTACCAAGAGCAGCTGTATGCTGCTAAACACACTTCCTCATTCTGCACATATAATGTAGGCTATTTAGTATAAGAATGTTTGGCTGATTATGTTCAATTTTGTTTGTCCTTTGAAGTATTACCTTCTCAATAACATTATGCCCGAACCAACAATATAAAAGTATCTCAGAGAACATGACACAAAAGTAACCTCCAAATTTTACTGTGGCTGCATGATCTTCTCCAGAACTCTGTAAACATTTTTTACAACATCAATTAACTGTATCGAGACATTGTCTTCTCTCTTTTCTCTCAGATTTTCCTTTGCCTTTATTTTACTGTCATTCTTTTCATTGCATTTTCTATTATTTTATATTTTAGATTCTGTTTTCCTCACTTTCCCATTTTTTTCTTTAACTATTTTGTCTCTACCTCTCATTCTCCCTCCATATCTCTATCTTTATTTCTATCTACTCATAATTAGGTCATTAAAATCAACAAAATGCAGTGATAGAATTGAACTGATAGCCACTAAATGTTACTTCAAAGTTAAATAGAATTTCCAGTTAGTGTACAAAAAATTTTGCTTCTGTCTATCTATGCTTAATGATGACCACATTTAAGACATTTTGCCGTCTACAGAACTAATTTCTGTGTTCCATACACTAAAATCATGAAGTTGTCCTTTACATTTTAAGCTAACATTTGATTGAGAACTTACTGATGCAATGGCATACAATGTCATACAAATGACTAATGTAGATGCAAAAAATTGTATTAGAACGGGAATGGATATTACAGATTGAAAGTCTTGGACACATCTGAAAACAAATATTTCTATTGTAAACATATGTAAACAAATATTGAACTATTTATTTAAAATTTATATTTGATTCAAAATATACTTTCAAACTTGTTAAGCTAACCTAATTATTTTTTGGTGGTATACAATGGAATCTTCTAAATTTGCTTCCATTTTCATTTCTTCATTTCTTGCAAAATATTTGTCATTTGAAATACCATGCTGGTTGGGTTTCAACGTCCTTTCTTGGAGAGAATTTTGTTCTTGGATTGAAATAAGATCTGAAGCTAATATTTCCAATTGAGAAGCTATGAACATCATAATACTTGCAAAAAACGTATCTATGCATGATGTTGTGATGTACAAGTAATAGATGGAGATCACCTATCAAAGAAAATTCATTATTAGAAATGTATGAAACAATATTATATGCCCATGACCAGGGGGTACTAGCTAAAGCTGAAGATTAATTTCAAAAAGCAACGCACAGGCTAAACAGAATAGCAAAAGAATACAAAATGAAAATATCAATAGGAAAACTAAGGCAATAGGAATAGCAGAGAAGATTACTGCAAAGTAAAAATTGTAATAGAAAATCAGATAATTGAACAAATGACAACCTTCACGTATCTAGGCTACACGATATCACCAAGAAAGGAAGACATTGAAACAAAAGCAAAAACTTAATAAGAAAACTGTGAATTGGGTGCAGCAAAAACATTGATATTTCATCTAGAAACATTTATGACATATAACAAACATTTGATGAAATTATGCAGCACTGAACTTCCTGAGAAAATGTTCTATCCTAACAATGGCACTACAAAATGATTTTAAAAAGAAACTGATTAGCTGCAGCAAAATTCATGGTAGCACTGAGATCAAAATTGTGAAAAGGTACTAAAAACCAATAACATAGATGGAACCATAGGAGCTTATCAAAACATATACTGCCATGTAAGCCAAAAAAATGAAGAGTATGTGGAAGACTTGAACTAAGATAGCAAGATCAGAAACTCCACAGTGACTATGTATATACTGACTCAAAGGACCAGGCCATACAGAACTAAACTTTAATTGTTAATAATGATAAAAATATTTTAGTGTCACATTTACGTTTAAATATTATACATACAAATTTCATTGACTATACAAGCATTCAAACATTGTTTATCTTAAAAAAATAAAACTAAACTAAAACTTTTTTTTTTTTTTTGGACATGACAACTGGGCAAATCTACCTCATATTTTTGTGAACCATTCTAAAATACTTTTGAGAACTACTTTTGTACTCATGAACCATCAGTGGTTTAAAATAGAACACATGAATTTGACATAAGAATCAAAACCACTAGAAATTAAAAACAATGTATTAGAAAATTGTCTAAAATTAATAAGTTTAGGAAATTATTTAAACATTATAAGATTTTACTTAATATTTCATTACAATTGAGTTAAATAGAGTCATTCCTCCAAAAAGTACTTTACAAATCTTCAACTTTGAACATCTTGAATATGAGTAGTTTAATATATACATGTAAACAGTTTTGTTCACTAAAATATGTTTCAAATACTGTGTGCTGTTAGACTTTCTGTAAACTTTATGTTTATTATATGATGGGTAGGTTAAGAGCTATAAAAATCTTGGGACATTATCGTCATGACAATGAATACTCAGATATTTCAGAGCTTTGATACGAAAAAATTAATGACGATATTTGTATGAAAAATTGTTCCCATAAAAATATGTGGGATTTTGAGCACTACATATTGTTTTTTAAGTAATTTAGTTTCATGCAAATATATATCATATTTTTTGAAAAAATATATGTCTTTTGTATCACATTTCTTTCAAAATTATTGTAACATTTAAACACTACTGTTCTAAGAGAATTTCCATACCATATAAGCCATTAGATTTTTCATAAATTCTAATTTTTGAATAGTACCCATTAGAATGTCAGATCAGGCTTTATAGCTGAATTAATAAAATACAATTTATTAGAACAGTTTTTGTCCTGTGACAAAATATGATACTATATTCTCTAGTAAATCAAATTTCCTTCTAGAGATCATCTCTTTTCAACTTCTAGAGATATCAGTAAGCAAATTATTTAATAAATGTTTGGTGTAATTCATTTCTCTTATTTATAAAGTACGGAAAAAAAATATACTATAACACTACAAAACTATAAAAAAATATAGAAAGGGGATAAAACAAATTTAAATCACTGACGAATATCACTTACATCAATCATTTCAAAGTACTATATATAAAAAGTAGTTTTTTCTAATATCAAAGATTTCTTGAATGACAATCATTTGACACCTGATGGTCAACATGTTTTTCTTCATCACAGACCTACAGTGAAAAAACTTATGATGTGTTCAATGCATTGAACAAAGGAGCTTGCTAAAGGACAATCAATTGATATCATTTAGTATTTGGATTATGAAAAGATTTTGATAAGGTCCCACATAACAAACAAAACAAATAAATAAAATTAATGACTATTGGAGAATTAGTGACACAATTAAACAAACCCTTAAAACACTTACACAAAAACATTATAATATTATCTAAATAATGTGTTTTAAAATATGCATTTAAAACAGTGTGGAGTTTTGTCGCAGACATTAAATAATTATTTAGGGGATTCAAGTGCACATTTCAGGTGTGTTAGGGGAGAGATGGGGTATTCTAAACACTCCAAATTTGCATAACGTAATTTATGGATGGCCCGTATGTATGCTTTGTAATTTATATTGTATATTGTTTTTATTTATTCAGTTCATTACAATTAACAAGAAGCAATCTACTATTTAAAACTATAATACACAAACAGACTTCTTTGTTTAGATGTTCAAAACAATAGAATATCTTACCTGAATAATGAAGGCATATGTATAGCCAGGATTTGTGTAAATATTGAATGGATACCAGGCTACTGCTGGAAAAATAGGTTCAGGGCATGCTTGGGGAAGTGTGTAATTGTCATTGCCATGAACTGATATATGGCTATTACTGAATATTTTATTGTTGTTTAGATGAGCTTCTGTAATATTCAATCTTAAATTATCTTCGGGAACAATCTTTTTTGAATTTTTGGTTATTTCAGATAATAGTTCTGAAAAAAAAATTAAAACACGTGTATTTACATTGGATGAAAAGTGTACACATATTTTTCATTTTACAGATAAAGATATTTTAAGTTAAGTACACATTTATTTATTTATTTATTTAGTTAATCAATTTTAGAGTTATGTACATTTAGAAGTTTCTCAGGCATATATTCTATTCAAAGAATAATATGCAATGGATATCTCGAGCTGAATCTGAAGTTTATTAACATTTATTATCTTTTCAGCCAATTACCTTTTATAAGCACTCATTATACCAATTGAAATTTGCATTGAAAGTATCATCTTCAAACATTTTACTTTCTCATACGCTAGCATGTTTGAGTAAAGAGAAAACTCAATGTTAAGGTTTTGATGGAAATACTGAACGTTTTGGGGGCCTTTGATAAAAAAAAGAGGGCCAGAGATCACAAAAACCTGTATTTCCTTTGAAATCTCGGCATCAATTTTTCGTAGAAGTACAAAACTTACCTTCTCTACTAGGTACTACGTTTTACGACCGCGTAAAAATACGAAAACTATTGTTTCTTTAAAACGACTCAACTTCTATAATTTTTTACTCGAAAACAACAAAATTCGCCCAATAAAGTGGCAAATGTATGATTTCATTAAAACTTCTCGAATTTCGAAAATTTAAGAAGTTCAACATTTTTTCGGCCCCTCCTTTCACTACATTGTTAAAAACTGAGCTTTTCTTCTTAATGTCCCGTCGAGGCGAATCGGTCGCCTCCTGGCGGGGAGTGCAGAGGAGACCCTCGTGCGCTCCTTCCTCCATCGCCCATTTTCTTTCTTTCCATTCCATTCTTTTATCACCGTTCTTATTTTCTTCCTCACTTGCCTTCTCTGAATGCTTAACGTCGGTGGCGTTGCTTCAGTTGGTGTCGCCCCGAGCAACACTAACGGTATCACTCCCTCCGTACATTAAATAAAAAAATCTATTATTGAATAGTTTATACGTTATTTAATAAAAATACAAGTGTACAGTATACAGGTTTTGTTAGCATTACCTCTTATTTCCATCAACAGTTCACCCATTAAGATAAAGTAATCGTCGAAATCGAAACTCTGACCATTGAAGAAAAGGTGCTTATCGTTTATAGTTTCGCGTTTTAGTTCACATTATTTCTTTATTAGTCTTAATGATATAAATAAAAAACTATTAAATTAGTAATTTGTTATACATTTTAAAATTCATCATTAGAATTATATAATTGCAACTATAAAATTTTCTAATTGGTGTCACCACTAAAATGATGTTGAACCGCCCCCCCACCCCACCCCCTAACTACACCGCTGCTCAACGCCCATCTATGCGTGTGGCGTGAGTAGCAACGACGTGTCAAACGGAAAGGATGGCATGGAAGTTTAGTCTGGGTGTTCGCTCGCATGCCGTCTTGACGTTGGAACCCAGAGGTACTAGTCTGCGACTAACTCGCTGTTTGCTGAGAGAATCCCGGTGAGTCCTGGCGTCTGCAGGAAGGAAGGAATTGCCCTCGGCCTCTTCTAGGGAGGCGATCGGGATCTAACCCACTCCCGATCAATCACTCGGACTGGCTGTCCGGATGAACTCCAGAGTGAGTGGAGGATGTCGCGGTATTCCTCCGAGATTGCGAGCCACACAATTCCTGCTGTGCTCGGGACAACCTCGCATCGCAATGGAGTACTCGCACCCTTTGGTAGTCCACGGGATGAACTGATGTCGTGTTTATGGACTCGAGAGCCATCTCCATCCCGTCTCCAAAAGAAGAGGAGGCCTTTTTGAAGACAGAGGAGACAGGAGCGCTGATATCCACAGTTCCTGTAAGGACTTAGATAAGCCTCCTAAGCTCCGCTTTCTCATCATTGAGAATTCGGACAGGGTCGCTCTTTAAAAAGCGGCAGCTGTGCGTTTGACTCAAGTCAAGACAACGAGTGTTTTGGAAAGCTTTAGGTGGGGGTTCTTTAGAGTAATGGTACCATTCTCTTCGAAGCCCTCGCGAATGGCCAAATTGAACATTTATCGAAAACCAAACACATGCTTCCTCACACGTGGCGATGTGTCTCCTGTTCAATGTGAAATGCTCTGAATGGTGTGGTTTGCGGGGTTTCAAAGGGGCTCCTCTTAGCGAACTGGCGTGGACCGCCGTCTTGTCGACACCTCTGACGTGAATCCGACTGGTGCTACTACCTCCTGGCTTGCGTACTTCTCTCCAATGACTCACCGGCCCCGTTTATATATTACTATGTTGACCCAATAATGCTTCGCTATTGCAATGAATTACACTTCACACGCTACTGATCACGTAATTCTTAGTCACGTTTTGAAGCTCTGCAAAGCGAGTTTTCTCGCGTGTATGTTCTGGTTTCGATATGGTTGTCAAGTATCCTATTGTTGGAACGTCATCCCTCAAGTTTGGGCACGCATTCGCTATGACTGAGCGTCCGGCCGATATTTCACAATCGCAGGGGCACAATATGCAACGAAGACGCGCTTAATACTTAAGAGTGCGGCGGGTTGCGTAGAGCTTCTGTTCAGGAGCGCTTCATTCAACATCAACGTATAACATTACGCCTTTTTTGCGCGTATTTGCGACAGGCATGCATTCCCATTGTACTATGCGTATATTCTTCGCGCAATTGCTAAATTGTCAAAGTTGTATTCCAATCGGATGAAAGGTACAGCGCGAATAAAATGCGAACAAACAGACACAAAATATTAATTTTTATGTATTAGATTCCTTGCGCTTTCGGCGCCGCTCGCAATGCGCGGCAACGCGCTCAAGTTGGATAAGCTGCCTCGAAAGTGGTTTCTGTGATGTTACAAAAACAAGATTTTCTCAAAACAGCTCCCAACTTTATCTTTAAAATTTTGGTAGGGATAGTACTAAATGCACTCTATAAGTTGACTTAAACGTTATATTGTTCTATTTTTTTGTTTTTTCAAAAATGAAATTTTTTCATTTGTCTCTCACGTTGTTAATATTTACATTAACAACGATTTGTCTACATTATTATATTTATGAGTACATGTGCTTTAAATACAAGTTAAATAAAGTTAA
The DNA here is from genome assembly GCA_017312745.1 of Gryllus bimaculatus. Taxonomy (NCBI): domain Eukaryota; kingdom Metazoa; phylum Arthropoda; class Insecta; order Orthoptera; family Gryllidae; genus Gryllus; species Gryllus bimaculatus. The sequence goes on along the minus strand of BOPP01000011.1, from coordinate 4,085,815 downwards.
ATAAAAGTAAAAGTTAGATAAAGTTTCCCAAAAACGCAAGTTTTCTGTGAAAATGAACTCAAAATTCCGCATTTTCAGAAACGCCCAAACTTCATTTTCTTAAAAAACGGCTCCAAATTCTTCTTGAAACTTTTCCAACAGATTATGCTAATTGCACTGTTTAATATGATGTAAAGTTCATTTTGGAGTATTTTTTTACTTCAAAAATTACACAAATATAATTTTTTGTAAGGTCTCTCATGGCGTTAAAATGCACATTTACAGCAATTTGTAAACACTATTGTATTTAGAAGTTAATGTGTGTTAAATGACTTCCAATAAAGTTTTTCGGAAACCCAAAAATTTCTGTGAAAAAGAGCTTCAAATTTCGAATTTACAGTAGGGCTTAAATGACATTTTCTTAAATGCGGCTCCATATTTTTCTAATAAAATTGCTATTTATTACGTGGCTTTACTGTTATTTAATATTCTTAAAAGAATATCTATGTTCTATTATTAGGAAACCGAAAAATTAATAAAATTTCAAAAAGTGTGCTTTGGGTAGCGATAGATGGCAGCAGACAAGAGTATGTGGCAAGTTCGAATAGCTAGCCGAAACCAAAGGAAATAGAAGTTGGAAAATCTGTGATATTCTGTTGCACCACTAGTTGTATTTTTGTTTTTTAGTATTTAAAATTTTGACTTTGTCATTGTTGGTGTTGTGGTGAGTTTTCGTTGGCATTTACCGTTAAATAATTATATGAGTTGTCATATAATTCTACTTTATTATCATGTTATATAATGACATTGGCATGTCATATAATTACACAACAACATTGTTGAAACAAACAATATTGAAACAATATTGTTGACAATGACAACTCATATACTTATTTCACTATCGTTATTGTTAAAATTAAAACTTAAAATTGTTAAAATTCATGTTTCAGGCACAGAGATTTACAGTCAGTGAGGTACAGGGATGAGATGTTTTATACATTTATTAGAACTGCAATTGGGTATGACCCGGTTTTATGGACATATTCTTGTATTACGTAACATGAAATAAATAAATAAATAAATAAATAAATAAATAAATAAATAAATAAATAAATAAATAAATAAATAAATGAAAGAGCTTGACCTCGTGCGCGTGCTCCGAGCGCGGCCGCCTCGTGGCAGGCGATGCCGCTGCCCAGGAAGGCCGGGTACACCATCCACGACATGTAGGTGGAGAAGCCCATGGAGAGGAAGACGCACGTGACGAGCATGGAGCTGCGCGCGGCGCGGGCCACGCTCCTGCGGCTGCGCGCGCCGCCGCGCCGCGCCACGCGGTGCCGCGTCAGCTGGTCCAGCTGCGCCAGCACGGCCTCCAGGGCGCCGCGCCGCCACACGAACGCACCCACCTGCGACAGCCACACGCGGCACGCCCCTGCGCGCACGATCTCAGCAGCGCGACTACGCCACTCATGAGAATACCTCCATTTAAACCAATGCTTTGCCAGCCGACGCGCCACTCGGAAGCGTTACTCAGTGGCGCCAAGGGCGAAGGCAGCACCCTCATGGCCCCTTCCCATCGCGCCATTCAGCAGAGCTTCTGAGAAGGACAGGTTCAGTGGCAAGTCTCGTGTGAACGTTTGCATTTAGAACTGTGTTCTGCTACGCGCGGACGTACGACTGGGCTGTGGGCGGCGGTTCGCCACCGAGCATCACAACAGCGTGACTACGACGCTCGTGTGTATACCTCCATTTAAACCAATGTTTTGCCAGCAAACACGTCACTCGGAAACGCTGCTCAGTGGCGCCATGTGAAGGGGCTCTAACGGTCGTGATCCATAAAGCATGATGGGATGCAATTTCGCCCTAAGCAAGGTCACGGCATGAAGGCCGAAACATTGGCCTCTGTGCCTAGGAAGCAACGTTTACCGGACAACCAAGTAGATACTGACTGTAGTCGCAGAAGCCTTTACTATTACCTAAAAGTCTGGATCCTTCTCCTCCAACAGATAGCCAATACCCAATATCAGCTAGATTACATGAAATCATCCTAAAGGATATCTCGGCAGCTCGTCTCAATCCGAAAGAAAGAGTTAGGCTAATGGACTACCTCCTAAATACGTTGAGGGGGGAATACTGAATAGAATGGATAATTTAAAAATTACGATTTTGTAAAAAAGTATCTTGAGGGCATTTCTGACAAAGGAACCTAACGCTGTATTTTTCATTGTTATCATCTTCAACTTTGGAAACTAATTTTACATACTATCTACTAAGGAGAAAAGTGCAACTTTTTGGAAGCGCTGTTACCATAAGAAACTACTAAGCCTGGGACGTGGTGATTATTTGATGGCGATTTTCAAGAATGGGAGTGAAAGTCACAAGACTTTTTAAACACAGTATTGTTTATGACAGATTTGCTGTTAGATGAAGCGCAGCTGCTACCAATCAAAGAAATAGAAGGATATTTATTTCTAATTTCTTACAGCAATATCAACCAAAGATCTAAATAACTAGTTTCGAAAAAAATTGCACATTTTGTGTCACATAACGCGAATCTACTATAACAATAAAAATTTCCATCTAAATTTTCAAAGTTTGTAAAATGAATTTCTTCCCTAAAACCAGTACTAATCTCTTATTTCAAATATTTTTCTCATACGGTGATACTTTCCCGAGATATGTAGACTTTTATTTATGAATTTAAACGAACTATGTATATATTAGTGTTTGCTTTCTTGGCACGGAGTACTGATCTTCATTGTGAGAGAATTGGTTCGATCGGGACTCAAAAAGGTCCGATTCAGGAGGAACAAAAAATTGTTGGTTTTTTGGCACCGGTTCTATAAGGTTTTTGGAATGCTAAATTCGAGATAGAAATTTATCGTCTCGAGAAATTCGGCTTCACAAAGTAAATGGCAAATAAACCTAAAAACTTCACACTTTTATTTAGATTTTCGCTTGTATCTCGATAGCTAAGCACATTATTCAAAATAGACAATATTAAAATAGACAAAATTTGCTACAAAATACCTATATTAACTTTAATTTTTCAATATTTATTTCAGGCGTTAGAGCGTGCTGAAAAAAAACTTTTGATTCTCTAGGCAAAACGGGAGAACAACTCTGTCCTGCCCTATTATCTCGTGTCTCGCTTTAGTTTCACTAAATCATTCTTGAAAACGACAATGACGAATTCATTATTTGAATTCTTAAAATATTAACTCTCCGTTATTCGTGGAAAAAGTAGAAACGCGATTAGTCGTCCGAGATATTTGTAAACCACAAGCCTCAGGTTACTGAAATATGAAGGAAACGAGAGAAAAGAGAAAAGACAGTACGTTTGTTATAATGGAGTTCGTTCATAAGATATTGTTACCAAATGCTTGTCAATGTATAAGGCCAAAATATCATAGCACAAATCTACACTTGTGGCACGCTAGGTTGGAGCGCTACCCACAGTGCCATGTTGACAATAATTAATTCTGTCGTATGATGTCTCTAGTACAAAATATTATTCCAAGAACGATGTCCAACATACTATATAAAGATTTATGTCAATGAGAGACAAATGTATGGTAGCTTCATTATAAGCTTATGTAAACATCATATTTAACATTATATTTGTAATTATCTTAATGAAAGTAATATAAAAGTCAGTAGTGGACGTGAGAGATTCATTACTAATTATTCACATTAGCAATTTATATTTTTATTTCGTTTATTTCTTCTTGAATTATGCCACGAAAAAGAGATCCAATTTTGTGTTTGAGTATGCTTTTGTTGCGTGTACAGCTTACTGCGATTAACAAATTTAATTTGAGATTTCAGTCTTAGTACTGGTTTCCCGAAAGCGTTTTAGTTTTAATTGACAATATTTTAGGAAAATAAATAATAAAATAAATAAATGTTGAAATTTGTAAACCGAAACTTTCATAACCAAGTTGTTTTATAACCATCCTGTTAGTCGAGATTTAAAACTAAATCCGTTCTTTGTTATATCGTCTATGGGTCGTTCAATATACATTTAGCACCGCATTTGCGAAAGAAAAATATATAAACAAGAAATATATCTTCTTGGAGTGGGAGTGCCCAAGTCATTGCTTCATTATTGACAAACATCGAACTGTAAAATCCTTCATGATGCCGGCCATTATGGGTTCGTTCCTGTGTTTAGTTGCGTCAAGTTGATATAACAAAACCGTATTAACTGCCTGTCGGAAAGTAAAACACGCATATTCACCTTTTAAGAGCTCCTTTTTGGCTCCTAAAATGAACCGATGTTGACTCCTCGCGTCTGAAAAAGGAGCTCGCAGTCGGCGGAGAATAGGGTGGTCTGACTTTTACCTTGAGCAAGGCCGCAGTGGTTTCCACGAAGAGGCAGGTGTTGGAGGCGATGGTGGTGAGGTCGTCCGTGTAGAGGACGGCGGCGGAGCCCTGGATGAGGAACAGCACCACCAGCCACCCCATCATCCAGCAGGTGAGCAGCGCGTAGAGGGCGCGCTGGCGCCGGTCCCACGCCGCGGCGCCGCGCCCGGCCCACACGCCCGCCAGCCGCAGGATCATCTCGTTCATGCACACGTCCACGCCTGCCACAGCCCCGACACGCAGCTAGGCCCGGCGCATGCGCTCGCGGCCCGGAGGAGTATTCTAACGGGCGGCTGCTCCGATCAACCTCAAGGTGAATGCCGGAGCACTACTCTAACGGACTCCTCTTCCTTGTCGTCTCCTCACCCCTTACGCACACACACGTACATGTCCCTTACTTACACTCACTTACACTACCACACTTGCTGGGAGACCGGGGGGGGGGATCTTAGAGCTTGTTTCGGCTTCGTCCCTCCCACGCTCAACGTGGTCACGTTGGAGAGTGCAAATTGGGCCAACTCGCTCACGCCGGCGGGTTTTTTCTTGTAAACCTCGCGCATTGCGCAAAATCCACGCCCGGGCTGGTGCGTATTGGCGCGTTGCCCGGGTGACGAAGGTCGGGAGTGGCGCGGTGGGAGCGTGCACTCGAGGTGGGACTTTTATGTACAATTGGTGTATACACAGGGCAGCATGATCGCGGCTGGCGGTCGGGAGATACCGGAAAGTGTGCACGGGGAAGTTCATTTGTAAATTTTGTAAATAAAACTGTATTTTACTTGAATATCTGGCCAAAAATTGTCCCAAAAATATTACATCAATGCAAGACCAATCAACAGTACAGCTAACGATACCTACAAGTCAAGAATCAAATATTCATCCTCCACAAGAACAAATTACTGAATTTCCTCCTCTTCAAACATCCAGCAAAGTTCCTTCTACTCATGTCTCTAGTTCTATGAAGAAGAGACGTGAAATATCACTCTCTCTCTCTCCAGCTGTTCAATTTCTAATTATGATTACAAACCCTGTACATAAAACATTAAAAATAATGCTGAAAACAGAAAATCCAAGTCAGTTCCTCTCACTTCTACTGAAGATAATAAATTAGACAAGCAACCCTCTCCTCTTATCTAACAGTAAAACCAATAATCTTTTACAGCTTAAAATCTTACTCGAAAGAACCAAAAATCAAACTCATATATATATAATATAAATATATATATATATATATATTATATTATATATGATATATATGCCAATTGCACTGTATTTCTGTCTTAATGCCAGCCTATTACTTAAAATGATAATAGTAACATACTCTCATCTAACTGATAAAAACATTAAGAGAAGATTTTCAAACCAAAGAATAATATTTAAGAAAAATATTGCTGTAAATAATAAACATGAATCATATAACTCTGATATAAATAACTCCCAAAATTCTTCTTAATTACTATATATGATTAACAACATCCTTCAATGGAACATTAATGGATTTCATTTTCAACGTGAAATTATTAGTAAATATAACCCAGACATTATTTGCTTTCAAGAGACAAATTTCTCCCTCAATAGTTACATTTTTTTCTGAAAGAGAAATAAAGAATTTACTTCATTAACTCTACCGCCATTTATTATTGTTGTTAATTTAAAGTCATAGTCTCTTATGGGGTTCATTCAAAGAGGACTCACGAGGAAAAATCGTCGAAAATATTCTAGAAGATCCGAAGATCAGTATTATGAATAAAAATAAACATACTCATTTGAACCCAACTCACAGACGATTGAGTTCCATTGTTCTTTCTTTTTGTTCTTCATCTACAGGCATCCACTGGGACTAGTCTACTGAAGATACTCCATTTGCAATTTTTTTCAATAATAATGAAAATTCACCTCATTTCATACACCATAATACTAACTTTACATGGAACTTCTCGTTAGCAAATTTTAAAAAATAAGGAGACCGTATCTCTAAGTTACTATACCAATGTATTGCTAATGATAGACATCCATTGATATCCCCAAAAGATAAAATAACTTATTTTACTTCGACTATCCTTCAAGCGGCTATCACTATCCCTAAGTATACGAATCAAATACGAAGGAAAAAAGCTCCTCTGATGGAATAAAAGACTGCCAAATAGCTCATCAACATTACAGACATGCTTTTTCAACATCCCACGATTTCTAATATGATCGAATACAAACGTCTTCGGTTCAAAACAAAAAGAACTTATAAACGACTTTCATAGATAAATTACATCTTTTCAATAACATCGTCATCCAACACTTCTGAAAGCTGGAAAAAATCCAATGCATCAATGGTTCATATAAATCTAAATATCTTCCTACGTTTATACTCTACAACACTAATTTCGTCACTACTACTTTCGCTCTACTATTGTTCGCCTAAGTTATATAGATAATGATATTTGAAATGCCTTCTTTAATCATGAGCATCTACTCGTTGTAAGCCTTGATATGGAAAAGGCTTATGATATTGTTTGGATAGGCAGAATTATTAACATATTACTTAAATGGGGAATAATCGGTAATACCTTGAAATTGATAGCAAAATAGATAATAAAGAATATATCTATTCGTGGTTATTTTGATAATAAATTATCTAACAAATACTACATTCACAACGGCGTTCCTCAAAAGTCAGTCAATGACACAAATTTGCAAGCTCCTTGACCATCAGGGCGCTTATTTGTAAAGTTAAGTGTTGAAGTAAAATTATTTGCAGATGACGTATTTGCAACAGTTAGTGGCATTAACATTCATACCACTCAACAACTAGCACAATCAACCCTCAACAAGCTTGTTTATTGGACTTATGAAACAGGTTTCAAAATATCCCAGTCAAAATATCAGTTCATTCTCATCAACAAAAAGAAAAACTTAAATGATCTTCTTTACTTCACTATAAAATCTCAACGTCTTCATTGTTGTAACGAAATAACAATATTAGGGATTATTTTTGACAATAAATTAACCAGGAAATCCCATATTACCGACTTGAAAACAGAATGTCTAAAACGAATGAACGTTATCAAATCTCTTTCATTTACCTCCTGGGGCGCCGATAAAAGAAGATTCTTGTCACATATAATGCATTAATACAATCAAAATAATTTCACTATGAAACTTTTATGTACCACCTAGCTACTTCAACTGTACTTAAAACCTTAAATTCTATACACTCCTCTGGTCATAGATTAGCATTAAATGCTTTTCGAACTAGCCCAGTCTATAGTATAGATGCAGAGACAGTGAACCTCTGGAATACCGAAAAAATACGTTTTACCTATACAAGTAAAATTTCATCTAACCCAACGAACCCAACCTATAACAATATATTAACTAATAAATGTTACTATAAATTTTCAGAAACCACTATCACATATTTTAGATAACCTTCGTCAAGAACGTGATATTTCTTTTCTGAAAATCCATCTACTCATCTAATACATCGCCCTCCATGGCTTGACCCGTTAATCAAAATAAATTCAAGACACAACTCTTTCATCAAAGATGAAAGACCGATATTGTGTGTCAATCCCTATTCAGAAAACTACAATATCAATATAAAAACTACATACCAATTTATACGGATGGTTCACGCTTCAAGTGTGAATCCGGAATCGCAGTCAAAATTAATAAAAATATTCTTCAAACTCGGTTACACAATTTATGTTCACATTTTTTTTCTGCGAAGCTTATGTTATCCTTGTTGCACTCAAATATATTAAAGAAATAGAAGACGACAAATATATTGTATTTACTGATTCATTTAGTGTACTAAATTCAGTAAGTAATTTAAATAACATTGAACCAATTATAAATGATATAATCAATATCTACAAAGATTTGTCATATAACAAAATAGACATAATTCTTTCATGGATACCATCCCATAAAGGAATTGAAGGCAATATCATGGTAGATTCAGATGCTAAGCAAGTATCTAAACTCCCTCTTCAAGAAAAATAGTATCACATAGCAACATTTAAAAAGAACTACATAGACGTCTTATTCTCCACAGGAACACTACGTGGTGTACTCTCCACAAAACTTGAAGTGTTTTTGATAATGACGCTCCTTCAGTACAAACAAGAAAAGAAGAAATTACTCTAACAAGACCTCGCATAGGACATAGCCGTCTAACACACTCACACCTATTCAAGAAAGAATCTCCATCACTTTGTACATCTTGTAACATCTCTTTAACAATTAGCATATTTTAATAGATTGCGCAGTGTTTTCAGACTCACAAAATACACATTCTCTTAAAAATTGTCTCCCCAAATTACTCACTGAAACATATTAAGTATACAATGTTTTCTAATTTCTAAAAGATGTAAATGTATTTAATTCACTCTAAAGAATTGTATGTACGTCGCTAATGACCTTGAAGTTCCTGCGACCAAAAGCATAAAGCTTATTGAAAAAAGTCTTGTAGTCAAAATCTGGTAACGAAAAGGTAGATATATCCTGCTGCTAAATTTACGGAAAAAATCCTCTAACTCGTGGTAGAGCCAGAATCCATGTGTTGTTGGTTCTTGATACCGAAAAACCGATTGACGGCAAAACATGTCTGTCCGTCTGTGATTATAGCTAGCGGCTAAACCGTTCGGCCGATTTTCTCCAAAATTGATATTTCTCAATCGATCTGGCTGATGTCACGGCCCTTGGATTTTAAAACAGATATTTTACTTTTGGGTGATACTTTGCATGAAAACACTCTGTCATTTTCAAAAATTTCGAGATCTTTCCAAATTTTTTAACTAAATTTTGTTTTTGTTTTTCATTAGTGCGAAAGACGTGAATAAGAAGAAGGAGAAGAAGAAGAAGAAGAAGAAGAAGAAGAAGAAGAAGAAAGAGAAGGTCTCACTTTTGGTGGCTTCCCCGACTTTTCGAAAATTGCAAAAAAATAAAATAATAACTACAGAATTGAATGATAAAGGTTTTTGACACAGTCAAAATCGGTTGAACAAAATTTGGTCTTTAAAAAAGGTTGTGTCCATTTTTTGTAAAAGTGAGTAGTTTTTGCGTAATTTGTACATGAAATATGCGATTTTTTTTCTCAAAACCTACTCCAAATTTTTTCTTTAAATTTTCTCCTCAAATGTAATAAGGCATGCTAAGAAATATGGTGCTAATCCCATTTTCAGGTATTGCTCATTTTTTTTGAAAATTGCAAAAGAATTTGAAAATTACAAAATTGATATTTTTGCCTCAGAAAAAGTTTGTTATTGTAATTAGCTATTTGTACCTACAATACGAGTTTTCGTTTCGAAAATTCGCCTTTTTAATTGCAATATTAAAATACTTTCTCTTTAAGTAGCATGCAATAACATAAACACAGTATCGAAGAGCGCTCTAGTATATATCTTAGTGAATGAATTTGCACTTATGGCCGACAAGTCTTAATTCAGGAGAAAAAATAGAAATATAATAATGGTCTTTAACCGTCGTTTTAAACTTTTTGTATGTTTCAACGTTTGTGTGTATTACCTTCACCATGGAACTTGAAGACTCCGCAAAGTGTGGCATCAGGCTTAGGCATTGCGGAAAATTTATCAGTGTTCACAGTATGGTTTGTAATTCGATACTCTCCCCTTGAGTAAAATCAACGAAATGGTGAAAACGAACGAAAAATGCCTTTATGGCTAGGAAGATATCCTTTTAGGCAGCATTGATGTATATTTTAGAGATCAATCGCGCAGTGAAAGAAGCTGTTTTAAGGCTCCTTTGTAGCCGATGTATTGTGCGGTACCGTGGTTAATTTGAAATTCTCGTCTTACCTTGAAGTTCTAACATAAGTAATCACAGTTTGTCATTACTTATTCTGTGGAGCTATTGAAGCCGGTCTTTGGGCTTCCAAGAAGTCTCATATTATTAACATATTGGCCTTATTTAACCTATAATCTCTTTTACTTTGTTAGTCGTTCTCGAATTAAGTTAACGTGTTTAAACGTAGGACGTACTGACACTCGACACATCAATTGAATATTAGGAAATAAAATTAAAAAGTGCTGACGTGATATTTTTGTACTTGAAGAAGTGTGAACATCATGTACGTTTACTCTCGTAAATTGTAGCTAGATGGCAAATAATGTAATATATATATATATATATATATATATATATATATATATATATGTGAAAAATATCTTTTTGTAATTTTTTAAACTTGCACATATTACACGCAGTATTGTGCGAAAACTACTTAAATTTTAAAAAAATGTTATATGACCTTAATGAAAGAACTCGCTATGGAAAACCAGTTTTATTTGAAGGAAAACTCTACTCGACCAAAACCGAAAAATAGTTCATACTTTTGCAATTTTCAAAAATTCAGAGATAACCGTGAAAAATCGGACCTATGCCATCTTTATAAGTGTACGAGTATGGCATTCTATTCTTTCAAGAATTTGAAGAAAAAATGTGGGGCCTTTTATGAGAAAATTTTGAAAGTGTCTAGGAGGCTTTATGTAAAGTACCCCTGAAATTAATTAAAGTTTTTCAAAATCGCAGAGTTTTGACTCCAGCCAGATAGACAGGAGTTTATTTAATTTGGAAAAAAAGTTTCGCATATTTAGGCGCCAGTGTTGTTCACACCGATACACCCAGACGGACAAACGGACGGACGTTTTGAAAAAAATCACGGGGCCCCCTAAACGTGTATTTCCGTTTAAATCCCGATATCGACGTTCCGCAGCATTACATAACTTTCTCTGTATATGCATACGTATGCGACAAAGTAACAAACACCTAAGTAATGCGTTGCTATGTTTATGTTTCGTGGTAGGCCTTGACACTCAGTTTACGTCACAGAAAACCAACCACCAGTTTAGCTGGGCTCCTTTATGTCAGTTTGTTAGGGGGAAAGAAAAACAGAGAACGGATGAAAAGACATTTCTACCAACCTAAAAAATGTAGATCCTTTGTTTCCGCCATTGTCATTTTACGTTAACCGTATGTCCTTGCCCCCGCCTCTCGTATATCTCTTTCCTACACAGATCTCGCTTAGTGATAGGATTCATACATTTTATTAGCATTTGCCTTTTTAAGGCTAAAATATAAATATAGTAGTGAAGGCATGTCCTTTGGGAAGAAATGTTTCAATGTAACGAGTGTAAAAAGTAATTTGACTATTCTCTTTCTGATATTTTTGCCGAACTTAGAATTCTGGCGAATATGAACATAAGAGGTTATCGCCAAAGCCAGAACGGTCTTCGTTCTGTTCGAAAAGCTCCATTAACAGTATCCCCGGTAACGTTTTTTACCTTTGTTATTATTATGTAGTTGCTTAGAAACCAAATTATACTAGCACTAGCTTGCCTGAACATTCGACGACATAATCAAAATTAACCAGTATTTCTTAGCATTTTTTAGACAAGACATGATTTAAAAAAATGGATCTTCAAAATGCTTAAGTGCACGCGAAGCAAACTGACAATGCCTATATAGACAGACAAGACAATTTGGTGAGTAAAATAAACTCAAGGCTGAATATTATCATTATTAACAATGATTTATTTTGTGACTTTTAGAGTTACTTGAAAAGACCTCAGATTCATAGCAGACTATGATTCATAGTTTCTTCTAATTATACGTGATATGAAGCATTAATTGTTAGGTCATTAATTGCATTATTGTCATTATTAAATGCGCGAAAATTACAAGCAAAAATATTTAAAATCTCATTATTCGTACCATTCACAAATTTTTAAACTGTGGTTACTCTCATGCATTTTTAGTAAAAAGAATAATATTGTTTTCGTACAGGTTTAGAAATAATGCATTAAAATGCAATTGATACTCTTTGTGCCTTGGCATATACAACAGTCGTTTTCTTCGCGAGTATGAAAAGAACAATTTTCCTTTTTTTTTTGTGGACAACTCTTAGCGTAAAGGGGACTTTTATTCTAGAACAGATGGTTTGTTAATTGTTTTAACAAAGAGTCATATTCTAAATTTGTGTAACTTGTTTTCATAACCACACCTTTCCTTGAACTCCAGAATACCCTCAGTTATAAACATTAATTGAATTAAGATCGGTGGAAACGAGAGTTGTTAACAAAGATCGTTATTGCTCGATCGTTATCGTCAGAAATTATCGCTCTCGTGTAATAGAAATTCATCAGCTTGTGGGTGAATTACCCCCATCTCGCTCAGGTTTTTCACCATTTCCCTGATCCTTTGAGAGAATGCTCGAATGCTGAGATGCTCCATGTTTTGTTTCTGGACTTAGATGTAACTTCACTATCTGTGCACGTTTTCTAGAGTTCAACGGGAAATATAGTTATTCAAAATTATCATTCTCCATGTTATGGCGGCAATAAGTCGATCCCTCACGAAGGACACGAGGGAGAATAACAGCCCAAATCCATAGATTTGTCTTTGCCAATGGTTTTTATTAACGTGAGCGAATATTTTCTTATCAATTTTTGCTAAGAATGCTCATGTCCGTCTATATTCAGAATTCAATTTGTACATGGGCTAGAGTGATCTGGGTCACATGTGTTATGATGAATAATCCTGAAGGACCATAATGAGTAATTTCACATCGAAAAAACGAAAAATGTATCAGGACATGTAATCATGACAGAAAAAGTAGCATTTGGTGTAGTTGTAGTAGTTCTTACGTCAGACATAAGGTGTTACAAATATACAAATCACGAATGCATTCAGCAATTAGTTTGCAAGTTACAAGCTAATAAACTTCTCTGAACAAACATTGGTCTCATTGATGTGCTATCATAATTGAAATATCATTGGCTATCTTTAGATTTTAAACTCAAAGCCATCACGATCCTTTTACTTAGTTTGTTAACATCTCCTGTGTCAAGTATACAATCCGTCCAATTTTTCTTGAGCTCTCATTTCTCTAGATATTAGCTAAGAGGAGGTTTTGTTATTTCGACAGCTGTATGATTGAAAAAATATGTAGTTCGTTTGTAAATGCAAATAGTTTATATTACATATCAATTAAACTTGTCCCTATCAAATACTAGCAACGCTTGTTGATATATTTTATTCATAATTAAACCTTATTGGTAAAGGTAAGGGGGTAGGGGTTTCGGAGGTCTAGAATAATAGTGGGTATTGTAAAGAGTGTGTGGTGTCTCAATAATTTTGATACAAACCAATTATAATGAGTGCTTAAGAATATATAATATCAATATTTAACTGGTTTTATTGTTTGAAATTCACTTTCTGATGTACTTAGGCAGTTAATTATTAATAAGTCCGCAAATTATTGAAATATAACCAAATTGCGTTTATTGAATGTCATTCGGTGCATTTAGCATTAACAATATAAAAAGTTTAAAGAAAAAAATTGAAGTAGTCTTTGAGAAAATCTGGTTTTTAAAATTGCCAATGTTTCACTTAAAATTGCGCAAAAACTGCTAATATTTTAAAAAAAATACATAACATTAATTAAAGAACTAATTGTAGAGTACTAATTTTATTTAAAGAAGAAAACTTCGATTTTAAATAATGTTGAAGCACGAAAGGGTTCAAAAACTTTCAAACTTGTGCAATTTTCGAATATTTAGAGATAACTGAAAATCGGACCTATGCCATTTTTATTAGTGTATTTTCACTCTATTCTTAAAAGAAATTTAAAGAAAAAAGTACATGTCATGTTTGAGAAAATTTTGAAACTGACCCAGAAGCTTCATGTAAAGCACCCCCTAAATTTAAAGAAATAATTTCCAATCCGCGGAGCTTTGAATTTGGTCTGATTGATCTAGGAATAATAAAATTTTCATTCATATTTTTCGAAAACTCAAAGATTATCTATGAAAAAGAGCTTCAAATTTTGGATTTATAGTAGCGCTTAATCGTCAGTTTTTTCAAATAGCTCCAAATTTTTCAAGAAAAATTGTCATTTAGGACCAGGTTTTACTGTTCTTTAATATAATAAAATAATATTTCCGCTCTACAATTAGGATACCGAAAAATTAAGAAAATGTCAAAAAATGTACTTTGGGCGCCGATAGATGGTAGTACGCTAGAATTTGTGGCAAGTTCTAATAGCTAACGGAGGCCAAACGAATAGAAAACTAATACAGAAAAGGCTGTGCTTCTCTGCAGCATCACTAGTTTCTTTACTTTTAAAACGTTCGACGGTCGGTCTGTCCATTTGTTCAGACCAAAGAAATTAAAGCCGTAAGTGTATAAAAAATTGAGATGATTTACCAGACTAGAACAACTGGACTAAAAATACCTTGATTGGCATTTTCGGTTGATCATATCATTTTACGGACTTTTGCTCGTGTAGCTGGTTGAATCATCCACAAGAAAACATTCTTTCTGTAATGTGTAAACCAGACCTTGCGGACAGCTGTCGGACACATTTCGCATATGAATGACATAATCTGATTCGAGGTACTTTTTGTAAAATAACTACGTACCACAAAAATACCACATTTTATTGATGTAAGAATGCACGTAAGTAATATAACCTGTGGTCCTTTAAATTTCAAATTGAAACTTAAGTATAGCTCACATATTGTAACCTTTCCTCTTTAAGACATTTTATGTGACTAGGCTGTGTTTTAACGTTCAATTAATTCGGCATAAACTTCACAGATTTTAATGAATAGTATGCAATTTTCATTGGAAAGGATTCTGTGTGTTTTATCTTAATTGGATTTAGATTCATTAGGTTCATTACAGGCACACTCAGTAATAAAACAAGTAGATTACATCAGATCTATACAACTGGCAAATAGCAAAAGTGAACCACCTGCTGTGAGCAGCCCTAGTCATCAGATGTCTGAAATCCTGAATGGAAGAGCAGTAAATGTTCACGACAGATACTTTTCTTTCACTCATCAAAGAGAAGGAGATGCCTGATTTAAAGTGAAATGATCTCATATTGAACTGTTTTCAGTCTCAACATGTAGTCTCATGCCTACTGATTTATTTTATGTAAAAAAACATAAAAAGGGATCAATTTTGAGTTAGTACTGTTTTGCCACTCACCCATTCAATTGCAGGGTAAACTGGATTTTATGTATCTCATCACTGAGTTTTTTCTTGAAAATTAAAAATGAGGTAGATATTAAATTGATCAATTTCTCTTTCAGAAGAGGACATATCATCTTGACTGCCTCGGAATTTTCCCTCTCATTAACGACCAAACATGGCTGGAAAGGTAAGTGTAACGTTGTTATATATATTTATGATAGCAATATTCTAATAGTTACAATAAAATTGAAGTATTAATAACATGTTCGCTGTTATATTATAATTAATAAAAGTATATACTTACATTGATTTTTTCAGAGCGTGGAATCTAAAAGAGAAGAGTTCAGAAGGTACTTAGAGAGTACCGGGGTTATGGATGCATTAACAAAAGCCCTGGTTGCTCTGTATGAAGAGCCAAATAAACCAGAAAATGCATTAGGGTATCCTTTAAATTTTTCTCTAAAATAATTATTCTTTGCCATCAGTGGCAGCTGGTGACTTCAAACTATGGTTCAGTCGCTAGAGACTTTAAAAAAATGGTTGTTAAGGAAATTACGCTGGGGTTGTTAACAAATACATTGATGTGAGATGGCTCAGGTGTCTGTGGGGCAGGATGGATACGTAAAAGCAGCCTAGAAATTCCCCGTGACTTCAGTAGGACCGACGGCACTCATTTCATCAGGAATGGTATTAGCACGCCGATGATTAGGAGACTGTTCTTATTAATTTATGTTCTTATTAATAATGTTATTTATTAATGTCTGCAAGTTGACTCCTATTTAATATTTCCCTAGAAGACACATTATTCTATACAGCTCAAATAAATCACAAATACATGTTTTAATCATGGTACACATACACACAAATGAATAAATTTCCCGGTAGCTAATTTATCTACTTTATACATTTCTTTTGTGGTATTACAATCACATTATCTAACATAGCAAAAATGAGGAGGAACAGATACAAAAAGTTTATCAGGGGAAGCTTATTTCCGTTCATATTTCCCATAAATACTTTCGAAATATATGTTTTTCATTTTAGTTTGTAAATGTTCTTTATTCATGACACACTTTTTGGAACCATTTGAAGATATTGCACATTGTCAACTCCTATGCTTTACATATCAGAAACTACGGGGAATATGCAGCTTTCCAAAACTTTTCATCCAATTAGTACAATCAAAAGCATACTTTCGATATTGAAATAAATATAAAACGTAGTGTTGGTGACAATTCTTCACTCTACCAAAACCTAAACTAAAAATACTGCCTTCCCGCGTTCCCGCAAACAGATACGGCTGCTATTTCGCTAAAATTAATGTTTAGGATACTCTCAATAGTGTTTTACATGCTTGCTTCGTTTTCCATTCACATGATCCTAACATCAGGATAGATTTTGAAGCTGTTTCTAAGAAGTTTACATATTTTTTGAAAAAACGACACGATTAACATCAACATTACCAAACGGCTGCTTATTTTAAACTAGTATTCTACAACAGGATCTACTTTTTTGCATTATTTGTAGCGTTCGTAATTTTCAAAAATTCAGAGAGTTCAACGAAAATCCGAACTGCGTCATCTTTAAGCGCCCTTGCTCTGTTTGAGGGCAAAATTATTTTAAAAAAATAGGAGACATTTTTGAAGGAAAAATATAAATTTGCTACACATGAAGCAAAAATTCTCCTTTGTTTCCAAAAATTGTACATGCCCCTATTTAAAGATACATTTTTGTTAATTTCTCGTTACTCCTTACGCAGTATAGAGAAAGTTTTACAAAGTAGCGGGGAAAATCGTAAATTTTCGACTGAAAAACTCTTTTTGCATGTCCCTGATAATGAAAATATGGATAATTCTTGTTCATATGTATAGAAAATTACTTCAAACATGTTATGAGAATACGTTTCGTGGGCTCTTATTACCGAAAAATAATTGATAGCAAAACGTCTGTCTGTGATCAATGATTTCATCGAATTTTCTCCAAAAATGATATTCCCCCATCGATATGGTTGATGTCAGGACGCCTTGAATTTGAAACCGATATTTTAATTTTGGGCGGTAGTTTTCATGAAGCATTTCAAAATCGTAAAAAATTGGATCCAAATTATTCATTAAATTTTGTTGTAGAATAGCGTGAAAGACGCTTAAGAGATCGGTACAGGTCTGATTTTCGTTGAAATTTTTGGGTTTTTGAAAATTGCAAAAGTTCAATTTTTATCGGCATCCTCCTCCTACTAAAATATTAAAGAAATATTTTTCCTTAATGAAATATGCTTTTTAAAGACATCCTAAAAGAAGGCCATGTACAATTTTTCGAAATTTGAGTAGCCTTCGTTTAATTTTGCTTGAAATAGAGGTAATTTTAATTTTTTTCTGTTAAACGGCACTAAATTGTTTCTTTAAAATTTCTCCTCGTTTGTATCGCAGTACTTTAAAACTAGTTGTGCTAAAACAGCACGTACTTTCTCGTCAGTAATTTCGTGCAAAATTACGGGAAAAGTACAAAATTTTCGAAAAATTGAACTTGACCTTATTTCAATATCTATCTTTACATACAGCAATACATAATTTTCTCCCTAATCTTTTGCGAGAAAGTAAAAATATTTAATCTATTATTAATCACCATTAATATAATGATAATATTGAAAAAACAACAACAACAGAATACATTGCCCCAGTAGATACATTATTAATCACCTGCGATTTAAATACTTCATAATTCCTGGTGATATGACTATCTTCTTGCATTCTGCATTGCATAAGAAACAGGTGCTAAAGAATCGAAAAGTTCCTTAACAATTTGATAGCTTCATCCTGACACAGTTAGGAGGAGGTGCTGGCGGCAGCGAGCGGGTTGCAGAACTGGAAGCAGAGAATTCCAAACTAAAGGAGCAGATCGTGTCGCTCGGAGGGACGGTAGAAGGCGCGTCGCCCGACGCCGCAGCCGCCGCTACCGCTGCAATGGAAGCACCTGCGGCAGAAGCAACGGAAGAAGCACCGCCTGCGGAAGACGCGCCTGCGGAAGAAGCTCCTGCAGAAGCCCCTGCGGAAGACGCCCCTGCAGAAGAAGCCCCTGCGGAAGACGCCCCTGCAGAAGAAGGGGAAGGCTAGCCACGGACTTAAGAGAAAGTAAGGAAATTGGATACTCAGAAAGAGTGAAAACGTGTATGTATTAATTGAATGAGTTTAAAATTGAATAATTACACAGTCACACAAAAAAAATGCTGTTCGTGTTTTGGGATCAGACCATGTTTACAATGTTTTTCTGAGATCGGTAAATCCGAATCCGGTGTTCATTTTACTCCATCACATCAGGTTTTTGACATAACCTTAAAAAATATTTAAAAAAATATATTTCTAACCGAGGGGCCAGATCACGTTATTAATTGTGCAACTTTTCTTGAACCTTGCTTTCCATTCTCTGGAATGATAAACAGTTGAAGACAAAAGCTCTCTGCGAGCACTGATGTCAACATTCCAAACACATCTATACTACCCCTACATCTGTACATTCAACCCATTATTTTCTCCAAAAAAAATTAAAGAAATGACCAGAGTATGTGAAGATACACCACAGGATTTCTTCAATCCATCGTTCAAGAAAAGTTGTGCGAGTAATACCTATATGTTTTTGGGATAGCTGAAATCGAATCTGAAGTACATATCGGATTTTTAATTCTCATCAATTATAATTGATAGAGAATGTGTCATTGGCCCCTGATGGGGCAACGCTCATCACGTTGTTGTATGGCAAATTGCCTATATTGTTGGCGCTACTACTAGCTATAAGTAGTCTTTTTCACAAGCAGACACAGGTTTTTTAAATGTTTGGAGATTACGTGAAAAATCCAATGTAATGAAGTGTAATGGACTCCAGGTTCGGTTTCAACGACCCCCAAAAACGTATAGGTAACATGGTCTGATATCTTTATTTTTTTAATGTGTTTTTTAGGTAATGTCAAAAACCTAATATGATGGGATAAAATGGTCACCGGATTCGGAATTACCAAACCCAAAAACATATATGGAAATCATAGGTCTGTCTTATTGAACCGATTGCAGCTCTTATGATCTCTCACACAGGAGAAAAGCTCTGCTTTCCGTTCTAATTGTCATCAATGCTAGAACGTTTGAGCAGCGCCCCCCAAAAAGGGTGAAGGAATTTCTGGACGCGCCGCTCCTCCAATATTTGCAATTTTTATCGCACGAATCCCCAGCCTTTTTCTTGAATCGATCCTTGAATGATGTTTCGTCAGCCTCCTTCATTTTTTCTGTACTATATAGGATACAAAATAATCATAATACAAATAATTGCACATAAATGACTTAAAGAAAACAATTATACAAAGAAAATCTGTTTTGAAACAAAAGTTTTGAAAGCAAATTAATGTTTTTATGAAATTATCATTTTTAACTTTATAAATATAAACAAGTTTTCAATTAACAAAATCATGATTCCAATTGGACAAATTTTGATTTTCTATACAAAGATTGATGTGAAATTCAAAAAGAGAAGCAATATTGTTCTTTATCATTAGGTATTTTGGACCTTTATATTACATAATAATAATAATAATAATTATTATTATTATTATTAGATTTAATTACATTTTTAGTAATCAATGAAATCTTGATATTCGTTATCCCGATCAGGGGTTGGTGCATATGCGACCCTCAATTAAACCCTTTCAAGTTCCATCGATAACGACCCCGTTGGTGATCCAAAATCCCCCTCATACACTTTCTTGAAAATAATTATATTCGCAAGTTATTTAGTGCAAATATGAAACATATTTTTTGTTCAATTCAATTTTTTTTCTTTATGCAAATAATTAAAAATTTCTATTTTTAGGTCCGGAATATGTCTCCAACATCATGACGTATTTTCAGTTCCATCATTATGCCACGCCGGTAAGCTGTGCGTTTCTAGCTTTTACACAGCATTCTCGGGTGTTTCAGGTAAGAACAATCCTAACTTCAATATAAAAATAAACATAGAGAATCCTTAACGACCATAAATATGTTCTGGCAGTGAGTTTAAAGGGTCTTGGTCAGTAGGAACAAAACAAAATTAAAACGTTGTTTGTCAAGGTTTCGGAAAATGTATTTCCATCCTCAGGGCTGTACAAAATGAGAAAGAAGAAACACAAACGTTCATATCTGGTTCATTGAGTTGGTATGTATCTTTCTACTACAATTCTGCCAATAAACCTTTTAATTTTACAATAGAAATTGGAAAGAAAATAAGAAAGGAGAAAATAAATAATGGAAATTAATATATATATATA
>BOPP01000011.1:4005278-4062541 GCA_017312745.1 Gryllus bimaculatus | reverse complement strand
TGGTTCATTATCATTTTCCAAATTTATAACTTGCATATGACCCCGAATGATATTCACTCTCCTGCACTAATCCAAACCTAATTTCATCCTAATGTCGTCAGTGAACTTCTCCGAACGCTTATTAGTTGCCGCATATAATTCTCAGTGTCTGCATAGAGATTCAGGTCGTCCATGGAAAGAAGATGAGAGACACGAAGAAGAGTTGAGTTCCCTTTTTTAAGAGTGATGCCATAAGTAGATGAATTTAGTAGAGTAGACAGGGGATTCGAGGCTAAGCAGAACAATAGAGAGATAAAAGAGTTACGCTAGAAAATTCCTCGGCGGGTGGGTATAGTATCTGTGGGTATGGATTGTTTTCCCTTAGAGAGGTACAGTTTTGTATTCCATCGACTCATCGCCGTTTTCAGGAAGTTTTGGGTAAACGGGTGGATCGGGTATACATCCAAGTATTGAAGGAGCCAAGAATGGGGCACAGTGTCGAATGATTAAGCATAATCTATGTAGCATGCGTACATGTTTCTTTGTTTTTCAAACACTTGCTCCATAATTACAGAGTGTATTATGAGTTGCTCCTTGCATCCCTGAAATCCAGGACTACATCCTTTCTATTCATACACTAAGATGTTCTGTTCCTCAAAGAGTGTCATCATTTGTGCAACACATGCTGTTATGAGTTTGTATTATTATTATTATTATTATTATTATTATTATTATTATTATTATTATTATAAAATTGGTACATTTTTTCTTTAATTTATTTCTCAAATAGAGTAATGTATGCATATAAAATTGATACAAATACACTTTTCATTTACACTTCTGAAATCTTGAAAACTGTAATTAATGTTAATAACATTTTTTGAGAATAATAATAGTTTTCGCATCATGTTATGTGAAATTGTCAAATTTATAATATAGTGAAATAGTAAGTACATGAACCAAATTTCCTAAAAAACGACTTTACAATTTTTAATTTTTTTGGCCTGAATAGGGCAGTTTTCTTAATTATTTGGCGTGAGTGCGACTTTCATTAAAACCTCTGGTATTTGGAAAACTGGAAAAAATTAAATGTTTTAGGCATCCTCTTTCCACAACAATATTAAAGATAGAGGTTTTTAATGGAATCTATTCCTAAATATTAGAACAGTTCTAGTACTTTTAGTTTTATGAGGACAGGACATTGTTCTAAGTTTTTGCAACACCTTCACTTCGGGAGCTAGAGTTATTTTCCTTAATTCAATTTATTCCTTAACATTAGGTTTTTAAATCTCTTCTTATACACTTTTTTCATAGTATTAGTAACTTCAGCGTTTTTTAGATATACCGTTTGTATTTTCAAGTAATACCTGAATAAATTGTTAGAAAGTAATCGTTACCTATAATACGAGAAAGTATACACTGTTGTTGCACCTTTAATTTAAATAATTCAAATTAATTTTAAATTTATATGCAGTCGCATAGATTAATTCTCTGCACAATAAATGGACAGGTAAATCAATAAATTCGAATAACAGTTAAAGCTATTTCATAGTCAAAAGACAAGTTTCCGAGAATTGGTAAGTTAAGACATCTTTTATCAATATGACAGCTTTTGTAAAAATACATCTGAAATAACTTGTGAGAGAAAATGCCATTTACACTTTAGAGCAGAGTTTTACGTTCTCGTCTTACGAATTCTTCGTAAGAAAAGAAAGTTATGTTATCGTGCGCCAGAAAACTCAAAATTGAGCCTGAAAAAACCTTATTGCCGGTTTTTTTTACAAGTTGCCCAGTCAACAGCAGACTCCTGGCTTCTGGCTTCCAGGTACAACACACGCGCTGAAAACTTGCCTCAAAGGAGATGCTGAAAATGCTCCTCGCATACGTCTAGGTACTTCAGGATCCGACGCAACATCTCCTTACTTTCATTAGCAATATCTGTTAATTAGTGGATTAGAGAATTAGAGAACGTTAGGGAATTTTACAACGTGTAATGTTTTGCGTATAGTTTGTGTATAGTATGCTTTTAAAGAAAACACGAGAAACGTCACAAAGTATCGGTTAAGGAGATCTAACCGTCCAGCAACTAATATTGCTGTAATATTCTTTCACACTTTCTCCCCATTTGGTGTTTGACAAATTGGTCGTCTAAAATATTTCTTGAAAGTGAACCACTCCTCATGTAAACTGTATTTCTAGCTCAGCATTTCCACCCCTTTTAGTTCCTTGTTAATGGGGGAAGAGGAAGTATTGGTGTCCAGCATTGAAAGATATCTGGGACATTTCTGAGGCGAAGAGAAAAAACTCTACCACGGGTTAGAGCCACACCCGACTGATCGAGCCGAGGCAACAGTCCCAACTAGCTCAATTGTTGAGTAGTCACATTGTATTTTTTCGTGGTTCTTTGTTTGTACTGACAATTTATGCTTTATAAAATTCAAGAAGTCTTTTGGTGCTAGCTTGACACAAATTAATCACCATGTCAAATAAGTATACTCGTTTATCGATAATTTTTAATGGGAATGCAGAAATATTGTCATAGTTGTTAATAAAATAATATTTTTTCCTACAGGAAAAAATGTTCTCTTCAACATCGATGGAATATAACACACTTCATACATCAGTTCTGTTTAAACTTTGCATGTACCTCTGCAAATGAATAATCAAAAATCCTGAAAACATAACAAATCGATAACAGCTGTAAGTGGAACTAATGTTTAAACTTGGTGATAAAATGTATATTCAATTATTAATGGAAATTGTAATAATAATAACAATAATTTCCAGAAACATGCGCATTAATATAAAAAATGAAGAGTCATCTAATAAGATTATTTCTTTTAAAATGGAACACTTGAAGACCAAAGAATGTGTGAGTAAAAATAAATTTAATTTAACAATATTAACCTTGAAAGTTATTTTTATAAAAAAGATTTAAATTGCTTTTAATTGAGAAAGTAACAGTTTTTTTAACAAACAATAATTCTGTCGAACGTTTTTAATCATTATCTCTATTTTTCCTCTAGGCTTGTCTAGAAAACTAGCAGATTCTGAAGAACTGACCAGATCAAAAGGACCACTCATAACGGTAATATGTTAACGGAAATATTCAAATTTGTAGTCTGAATCTGAGAAATAAATATGAGTGATGACTTCTTGCAGTTCTCTAACTTAAACTTGGGGCTCTCGCAAGGCTTGGGATTATAGGGTCACTTTGTCTACAATACCACTATGGTTCTATTATACCGAAAGAAAACGTTCTTGAGAATTCATTTCATTTGATCAGTTGTTTTGTTATCTATGACCTTAGTTTTGCGTGTAAACTACTGACAAAATGCTTTTGATTATTGAGGTATACATTTTTAGTTTTATTTATTTACATAAAACACGTTAAAAACTGTGTGTGACGTTCTATGGGGAGAAAAATTGAAGCTACATTTTTGTCCAGAAGCAAAACAAGGAGCCATCTCTCAGCATTTGCTCAAGGATCAGGGAAAGTGGACGAAAACCTGATCAAGAAGGGGGTCATTGACCCAGAAGCTGAAGTACAATACTTGTAACAGGTTCTTAAGAATTATACAATCCAAATAGTATATAATACTATAGTAATAATGTCATAGTTAAAATTAATATTACTTTCCTTTTGGATACTCGGTTTAGTCTCTAATTGTATAGAAACAGCTTTGCAGCAGACTTCAACTTTTGTATCGAATTTAATCGTTTTATGTCATCTGGCAAGGTGTTGTACATGTATTGTATGTGAATTTTTGTAGTGAGCTGTTGATACTGTCACCTGATGAATATGATTATTACGTTGAGTGCTGTAGTTATAGACAACGGCGTTTACTGAAAATATATTCCCACCCTTACGTAAGTCATTTTTGACAGAAACCACTGATTCATATGTGAAGAGACAAGGTAATGGTAAAATACCTAGATGAATAAAGAGAGGCTTACAAGAATCACATGGATGGGATTTGCTTATTATTCGTACATTTTTTTTTGTAATCTAAAATCTCGGCACTATGAGATGTATTTCCCCAGAATATTATGCCATATCTCAGGCAGAAATGAACATTCGCGAAATATACACAACGAGCAGTGTGGAGGCTGACTGAATTTGAAAGAATTCTGAAAGCATAGCATAAAGAACTTAATTCAGTGTTCAATTCATTTAAATGGACGCTCCATTTAAGGTTTCACTGAATTGAAAGACCTAAAATTCTAGTTACAAACTACCTCTTTGGTTTGGAGCTACTAAGCAAAAGTAACTACAGCTTTAACATTCTATTTCTGTTTCCCAAAACATCATCCCTGTAACATCAAGAAGAAATGTATCTTCCAAGTATCTGAAATGAGAACTTTCACATAATTCAAAGCAGAGGCCACGAACTAAAGAATTTTCAATCTATCTAAAAGACTTAAAGAAGACAAGTAAAGAATTAATAATTATTCCAGTTTTCAAACGCGAATCATTGCTATGAATACGACAATAATATTTTTTTTAGTTTTCTATGATCAAACATTGATATGATTATAGATGCTCCAGTTTAATAAAGTCGTACTAAGAACTTGTTTGACAAAATCTCAATTCAGCACATAGTAGCCTACATTATTAATCCAGCCTCACCCCCTCATCCAATACTGTCTAAGGTATCTCGATAACACACGCTGAGAAAGAGGATTGCAGGAAAACTTTCAGCGCGTCTTCGATCGAGGCAGCATGGCTTCTAGGTAAATTCTCTGAAGGATAAGGAAGTGAAGGTTGACCTCTGATGGAGATCAAAAGACCAAGTGATATCGTCTGTAAACAACAAAAACATACGATGTTCATCCTAATTGGCAGTTTGCGCTGAAAATTTTGGAAAAGATTTTGAGAAAATGTCGTTAAAACGTTTCTGTAAAAGAAATTTAAAGCATTTTGACAAATGCAATAAGTATACACGTTGGTGGTAATATAAGTATTAACTGCATGAGAGATATTAAAAAATACCTTTATTTCATTTTTGAAGAAAAAAAACACAAAAGAATGCTTGAGAATGGCATTGATACCATTATGCTTAGTCTATTTCGCACTATCCGTTCAAAACATTTAAAGCCATTTCCAAGAAAATGGCGTTTAAGCGTTTCTGAAAATTCGGAATTTCGAGCTTGTTCACACAAAAACTTTTGAAATTTTGAGAAACTTTATTAATAGAGCCTGCAAATGCGTCCCCCTAATTGTTACTTAGAAAACGATCACACATCTTTACGAATCTGCCTATTTAAAGCCATGTTATAGAAATTCTGAGGAATTTTGTATTGCATATTTTTGTATATTTTGCCACTTATTTTCCGGTTACTACATATTTCTGTACACGCAACGTAAGTTTTGAAAAAGTAAGGGAATACGTAATAATTTATAAAAATCAAACTTCTTGAAATTGATGAATTATGATTCATAGTTATCCTGGTTTATGGAACAGCTCACCATAAAGATGTGAATATACTTTTAGACTCATAACTGATGTCAACTAGTGCAGATCAGCGTTGCCAGATTATTAAATGCGTATCCCAGTACCAACCTTCAAAAATCCTGGTACTAAAGGCAATTGGTTCTGTAGTTGTTCATATTGTAACTATTTTGTTTTTATCGCGCCCAGAAAGTTAATTGGAAAGAAAAAATGTTTCCACCATAAACGGAAGACTAAGACGTTATATCCTTTTCTTCTGAAGCATGTACTGGAAAATTACCGTTGTTTATCTCTCTCAATGTTTTTACGGAAGTGTTTTCACAGTTATCACAGTTATTTGTAATATTAAAATTCCTGTTAAATTGTTGAATAAAAAAATTATACGACTCTTAAATCGGAAATCAACAATTACCGTAGACTTAAAATCCTGGTGTTTTAGCATACCAGGATGTCTTCATCCTGGTACTTGGATCCTTCATTAAAATCCTGGTAAATCCAGGAGCCGGGTACGTCTGGCAACACTGATGTAGATATACTATATTTCGCTTATACCACGTTCGCGATCAAAGATAAGGTAGAATTTTGGGCGAGGAGGTACGGGTCACGACCAAGTTCAATATATAGTTCTTGTAATGTTCTACAATATGTAGTTGGTCTTGCACGGCTCTTGAGAGTATACACGGGTCGTCCCGCTCAGTGTCTCGGACTCGAATGAACTATAAACCCGTTATAGACCGTTGGCTTATCTGCCAGGAATTGTTTTCCAATGTGGGCCGTGTGCTCGCTGGTCGTCAGTTGGGCTTAACAGAGAAAGATCTCTCTTATGTCAGGTAGCAACACCGCATGCCCAATGTATGAAAATATCTGACAGACGGAGCAGTTTTTTAGAAACAAATTTAGAAATACATCTTGTTATAAATTTAAACAGTTCGTGAAATAACTATAGCAGTCATGTTCTTTGTGCAGTGCATACATTACGTTATTTATATTAAATCATCTCAACTGATTGGCGAACCAATTTTTCAGAAACAAATTTAGACTTGTATCTTGTCATAAAGTTTAATATTTTTCACCTAAATATGGAATGTTCTTAGTTCAAGCTTGTAAGACATGAGAAACGAATTTGAAGTTTATGAAAAAAAGTATAGTTCAAAAGTATAAAAAGTTTAGTGAAAAAGTAAAGTTTATAAACAAAGAATATCGAACTGTAACTTGTCGGAGACAAAATAAATGTTCAAGTTAGACGAGACTAAAGTTGGGGAGGTTGAATTAACTTGCCGCGATCAAGCTCAAAGTCAATACGTTCTATTTTATTTTAAATAATTTTTTTAGCGAGTTAACGTGAAGAAATGAAGCTTACAAGATTTGTGGAAAGTTTTCCATAATTTTAAAACTTGAAAATTTAAATGCAAGCAATGTACAAAAAAGTCAATTTTTTTGCAAGACATCTATTACACGGATTTAGATGGCACATTGAGAAATTAAATTTTACATTTCCAAGCACACTAAACGAAGAAAAAAAGCCTCCAAATTTGTCTCCAATGGTACGGTTTCTTCATGAAAATGACTTGCATATGCTGTATCTCAAAGTTGATATTGCATATCGGATGTGTTTGTCCGCTCAACGATATTGCAGAGCTGAAATATCTTTTTCGTGTTTGAAATGGGTGAAAAAATATCTGGGGTCAAAAATGACCGAAGAACGATTAAATGCGCTTTGCTTCGTTGGGTTGGTAATAGAATCCGAAATTTTAAAATCAATAAACTGTGATGATCTCATCAACCGATTCGCTGTCCAATCCACAAGACCCAATTTTGTGTAATGGTATTCATTTTATGGTAAAGAAGATTGTATTATTAACTGAGTGAACGCTTGAGAAATAATTGAAACTTTGAGCACGGATAATAGTGCTCAGTTCAGTTCGTAAATCCGCCTCTGGGGATGGGAATTTCAAGGTGCAATTAAATCACTCAGGTCGGATCTTTTGACCCTTCCCTGGAGTGTTACGAAATCACAATAAAAATAATAAAAATATATTCTTAGCTTTGTAATGTAGTTATCTTTGTTATGTAATGGAATTAACTTTTACTTTTACATTGGGAGAACAATGGAAGAACGGACCAATTGAGTACTGCAGCCAAAAGTTTGAAAATGTTCAAGATGCACAGTGAGATCTAGGCCGTAAGGTTAAGAAACTTGAGTACTATTTAAAACGCCATAAACATGTGCAGAACGTAAATTGGACATGAGTTTTTCGTGCAATATCAGTTCATTGTTATCCAAACTGAATTTATGTACTTAGTTTCAAAATTATGTTAATCGTAAATTAAGTAATTTTCTTTTATATTTTGGGATAACATTATCCCTCTGTCTCTCCACGATTACTTCATCCGTCTATCAGCGGAGGTACATGGGTGTAAATCCATGCATTGTTTCTAATGTGAATGACAACTATATTTGAAATTCCCTGACATCACTACACTTCGATTTTTCTATAGTGGCAGATGACATTGTCATTGTTACAGCATCAGCCTAATAAAATGATTTTTTTATTAATTCGCAAACGCTCTTCTCAATGGAGCTCGTAGCCCCAACAATGTGCATACCACTGTTAAAAAATATTCATTTTATGAGGCAGGAGGTGTACCGATTATGTCCTTCGTCATCGGTGTCGTCGGCCACTATAGAAAAATCGAAGTGTAGTGAATCGAAGTGTTAAAAGTGCTACGCAAACTACTGTTGCTGAGTATTGTGTACCGCCACGATCCGCGCGTCGAGCAGTCGCAGAGCTTATATCAGAACTGGTTGCAGAGTCGTGAGTGGTTTGTGTGCGTGGTGTGTTGTAAATTCTTTATTCCTTTTAGACGTCAGCTGCATTGCTCTGTATTGAGATTGCAATTGATAGACTGTATACAAAAAGTACAGGAATAAGTTTAATTAGGGTTTGTTTAAGTTTCAAGAATTTACGACTTTAAGAGAGAAGAATGTCTTCTTACAGGGTGAGTACAGTACTTGTAGGTGAGGATTGACACGTGGTGAAATATGTGCATATGTGACTTCTTTTTCAGCCCATAGATTCAAAAAGGGAGGAATTTAGAAAATACCTGGAAAGAACAGGAGTTATGGATGCTCTGACTAAGGCATTGGTTGCTCTGTATGAAGAAACCGAGAAACCAGAAGATGCTTTAGGGTATCCTTTTAGAATCGTGATAATACTTTCAATTTAAACGTTATTCCCTCAGATTGAATAATTTTTACACACATAGTTATGTGACTGATAATGCGTATGAGATAAAGTGATGCAGGAAGTGAAAATAATGGGCCTTCCCCATTGGAAAAAGAGGTGACATGTATGTATCAAAAATATCTTTCAGCAAATAGTATTTATTTTTTTCCCTCTAGAATGTTAGGTAGGGATTATCGCTAATAGCCATCAATAGATCAACGTTTTCCTTGGTGTTTCATATTGCAAGTGTGTATTAAATTGTTGGGAATGTGAATGAAAGTATTCAGAAGTATTTGAGAGTACATTGGTGTATATGTGCAAAAAAAGTATTTTTCCCCTCTGAAGTTTATTCTAATATGTTTCAATTGAAGTCAAAAAAATTTGTATCACTTTCTCATATTACTATCACTTCACATCTTGTGCAGTTTGCAATCTATTCAGATGAATGTTAAAACGGATGTATTGTTTGTTAGGGTTGTTGCAATTTAACTGTAAAGTTTCCAGTAACTATGTAAAAGTGATTATGGTGATTTTGTGGTAGTGCACTTCTTTGTTCTATTTCATATCCAATTTCAAAATATAAAATTTTCTGAAACATCACAAAAATTTTTATTATGGAGACTGCTAAATTATGACAAAATGGGTAGCTGCTGTTAATTGTTGATGATTGAAATTTTTGTTTTCAAAAGATCCATTTTTATTCAAAAGAATATGCAACTTGCTTTTATCATTACTGTTTTGATTGTTGTCAAGTAATGGGTGTTAAATTTAACCCATTAAAACTTAAAGCAACTAAAATTAATCAAAAGGAAATTTTTCTTAGAAAAGGTCATAATTTACAAACTTTTAACTACCAGGAAAATTATTGTTTCTAGGCTGAAGAATTTGAACCTTTTAAAAATAAAATGCATGAAAATTGTCACAGGTGGGATTAATTTTATTATTGACCACTTCAAAATAAACATTCATTTCCTGATAACAAAAAATATTTTGAAGTCACGAAACCACCTTGTCCTTTTGGAGTGAGAATCTTTGAAAATATGGAAGTTGTAGAAAAAAATTAAAATATAAATTTAATTAATCTTTAGAAATATCAAAGTATTTGCCTTTTTTGGTATTATGTACCATGATGTGGTAGATACGAAAAAAGTAACCAATTGTATTTTCTCAAATTGGCATTTATTTATAAATATACACATTTTTATATTTAAATCTCATTATTCTACTGTTAGTAATTTGAAATAGTACTTGCAGAATATTCCTGTAACTATTATTTAGGAGAAAATATGACAAAATCCTTAATTAGGTATTAGATACATTCAGGGTTACCTTGGTGGTGGTGGTGGTGGAAATGGTAGTGGTGGAGGAGGTGGCATTGGTGGAAATGGCAGTAACAATGAAGAATCAAGATCTCTGCAGAAACAAATGGAAGATTTGAAAATGAAGCCAGAGAAGTTGGAAGGCTCAGTTTTGAAAGGAAGTGGAGATCATTCTAGTGTTGCTCCAAAATCAGAAGAAGTGGTCAGATCTGTGGCAGAGAGTAAACCAGGAGCTGAAGGGGATGCCCCCACTCTTCTCTCCAAAGAAGGTCTCGAGAAGGGTCTTTCTGGAAAAGAAGAAACTGTGATCCGCCCGGCAGAATCCCTTCCTCCTGAAGCGGTTGCTTAATGTGTAGGAAGATTGTCAAGTACTGTTTTTTGGAGTAAGTAGCTATAATTAGTAATTCAATTGGGGGGTTCAGAGGACAAAATGATTAAGTTCGTTTTTGGCAAGTCTTTGTGAGTTAAGAGTTAGAATATAATGTTAAAACTCCATTTTATTTTGGTTTAATGGGTGTACAAATTCCTCAGTTACTGTGTTTTAATAATGCCCTCAATAGCACTTTCTGTAAGTCAATTTGAACTCAATGTTCTCAGTTCCACATTTAGTATCCTTGTATTGTTTGTGTTCCAAGCCCACGGCTTGGAATATTTGTTTTAATTTAAGAGTAATCTGTCACAAATACCCAATTCGGACATTTTTACTTCACAAACTTTTGTCTTTGAAATGCATATAAATTGAGTTTTGTCTTGGAATTTCATGTAAATAAAGCATGTGTTTGCTAAATCAACACATAACTAAGTAGTGTTAAAGTTTTTCTTGATTATGGTATTGCTTGGAATAGAACTTGTAAATCATGCTTCATATTCACTATTCTTTACGCTTCACGAATTAAGAAGATACTGAAACATTTGTCATTTTATAATGGAATTTGAAATGAGTTATTTTAATATCTATGGATTTATCTTCATCAGCATGAAAGGTGAGGGGGCCCTGTTCTTGGTTAAGCAGTAGACCTGAAATGCTTCTGTCTTCCAGGTGTTCTTGCATGATCCTCTTCTTTCATGGTCTTCCCAAATCTCTCTGTCCAAGAGGCTTATATTTTAGGGCAGCCTTTGGGAATATTTCTTCATTCATTCTTGTAATATGTCCCTGCCATTCTTTTCTGTTTCTTTTTAACTTTCTGTTATGTTTCCCATCTTCAATCTTTTCCTTATGTTTTTATTTCTCTGTCAATCCAGTCTAGTACAGCCACTGAAGTGTCATAGCAACCTCATTTGAGCTGCTTCCAGTCTTAGGTTGTCTGTTTTAGGATCAAAGTCTCTGATCCATATAATAGCATTGGCTCGGCTGTCATATTGTGCATTCTTTATTTGGTTTCCTGTGTCACGTTCTTTCTTATATACTTTTTGATTTATTCTATTATGTTTCAAAATTTTGTGTTGCAGGTCAGGGAAGTTATGTCAAATGTCATTGCCTAAATATTTGAATGTTGAAACTTGCTCAATTATTTCCCCTTCAATGCCTTCACTAGTCTTAATTCCTTTCCTTGGAAAACCATTGTTTTTGTTTTCTTTGTTGAGATTTTAATGTCCAAGGTCTTTGCTATTTTGTTCACTTTGTGTGTTGCTATTTGGAGTTCATATTCTAATTTGGCCAGTATTTGAACATCTGCAAATAAGAAAAAAACAAACAATACAAACTGTTCTAAGTTGAATGCCTTACTTTACTGACTTCTTCCATTCTTTGATGAGATTATTGGTATAAATAGTGTAAAGGTTGGGTGATAGGCTGTCTATCTGGCTCAGTTCTCATGTGTATGAAGTAATTTTGTGATGATCCCATTAATCATTTTTATGGCAATTTTTGAGTCCATATAGAATGTTTTTATTCCGGTATTCCTTCTAATATTTTCCAGAGTTTAACCTTATACACCATATCATAAGCCTTTTCAAAGTCTATGAATATCATATATGTTGGTAAGATTCTTTTATTTCTTTGGTGCTTCTGCTCTTGCTGAATCCACACAATCTTCACACATGAAGTTTTCACTGTCCTCATTCAGTCTATTCCTTAATATTGTAGCAAATCATTTTGAGGTGGTTGGTAGTAGTGTTATCCCCCTGTAGTCGATGCAGTCTAATTATGCTGCTTGCTTATGTATATTTGTTACTAAACCTGTTCGCCATTGTGTTGGGGAGTATGATTCTCTGAAGATCACTTTCAATTCCATTTTGAGAAGTTCTGTATTAATTTCATATTTTGTAGGGCTTTTTCGCTTTTATAAGTACTTGTTCAAGTTTTTCTATTATTTCTTCCACTGGTTGATTTACAATCTGTGGTTATGTTTATTTGTCTTTGTTCCACCATTTTGTATAGTGTTTTATTCTGTATTATGTCTTACGTTCACTTTTGTGCCTGGCTTTTTTATGAATTAAAATTAAGATAAGAAAATATCGTTCTAGGAAAATTATTACTGAGTATCAGAAGTGTTGTTGAGTAATAATTTTCATACACATTATGCTGTAACAAGAACTCCAGCTATCCCTTCAATAATGTTGGAACAAGTAACACGAAAAACAAAGCCCTTCATGTTTCTGCATACATCGTGATTTTACCTTATAACAATTGCATTTCTTATTTATTGATGAAAATAATATTTGGCCCTTATGAGATCCTATTGGAATAATTGGATTGATATGGATTGGAATGATATGGATAATTGGATGGAAGTATTGGAATAATAGAAATTCTTATTAGCGTCTTTTAGGAGAAGTTTGTAAATCCAATTTCGAGTCTATCAGCGAGCCTTTTCTAATGGTTCTGAAAACAAGTATTTTTTCCATATCAGAACACTTCCTTCAATCGCAGTTGTTTAGGAACTCAAACCTTTTCTTCCACAGAAATTTGTATGAATTTCCTTCAATTCAGAACATTCGAGTTTTCATTCGCAAGACCTATATTTGTATCTGGTTTGAAAACTATTTGAATGTGTATGTAGCCTATTTCTGTCACCTACAATCAACTTTTCGTATGTTTTGGCCCTTGTCAGTTAGGCACAACTAATATCTTAGAGAATTCTAATCAACTCTAGTTGGTTTATACTTGTATGCATTGCAAAGAAAATGGTATTTTATAGTGTTTGGAAAAAGTTAAAAATAAAGCCTAAATAATATTTCCATATGTACCCCACATTTGTGCAAGAAATTTTCCTCTATGCCCACACGCACCTTCAATTTTGAAAATAAATTGCCATGAATTGAACTTTTCAGATTAAGGAAAGTCAGGTAATAAAGATACGCGAGAACTTGACATAGCCTATTGCAAATGTTAACTTAATTTTTTTCTACCCACAGGACCGACTACCAAGGGCTGTGATATAAACCAAACTGACTATGGAAGAATTTAAATGTCACCAGTATTGAAGTTAAGAAGCTAGTCAAGATGCAATTAGCAAGATGTTCTTTTCCTGAATCTGGTTTTCAACGAAGAAAGTATTTTTGTTATGTTATTAAATTACAATATGTAGTGATGTTAAGTGATTTCAAATTGTGTGTACATCCCTCAAATGTGCCTTTAAAAAGTAACTGAAGATATTTCTGTAAGTAAATAAAGATGTACTTAAATGATTCCAGAGACTTTATTATTGAGACTTTGCAAATTATTACAAGATTAAAACTTTCAGAGCTTTGTGGATAAGGAACTTCAATAATGAAATGAGCAAAAGAAATTGAAAAGCAATGCTGAATAAACTTCCATGCAACTTGTTAGGAGCTCGCTTTGGCAGCTTGTCTTCGCTTCACATCCCAGTTAAATACTCTTGCCATATTAACTTCAGTTGTAGTGAACTGATCCCTGAAAAGGCAAAACAGGAAATTGATAAATTTGAGCATAGAATTTTAACAGAGCTCAGGTTTACCTGAACTTATACAGGACTACTAAACATTCACTCCAGAACGTTGGATCTGTTGGCATTAACTTTAAACAACTCTTGTTTCTTGTAAATTTTCTACACTAAATTGATTCAGTATATGAACATTAGTGCTACATGTCCAAAAGCAAGCACAAATGAGGCAGTAGTTTATCATTGCATTGTCTGGCTCTTAGTCACTACTCCTATCAACTTGGAGGAGCATTGAGCAATTACCATCATCCGTAGGGAAGTAGGTAATGTAGTAGAAACTTTGTTCCTGCATATCTAAATTACAATACATTCACTATCTTATTCTATGGTCTACTAGTTCATTGCTGTGTGTTTAGACCTCAAAACTCGTAATGGTATTAAGATTAAGACTAAGTGTACAGGCCCTTCTGATTATTTATGCACCACTCTTTATACCAATCCAAAATATATGAAATTATTGAAGTTCAGATACAAGCAAATAATTTACTTATTTTGCTTAACTGAAACAAAACTTAGTTTTGGAATGTACACGTGATTTCATCAGTCACTCCTATTTCACTGTCACACATCACTTTTTTTTTTTTAGACATACTATATGCTTCTTGAGCAGCAGTACTTCTAGTAGTAATAAGATGCATAAAGACACATTAGCATGTTTGGAATAACTTTGGCAACAGAGGCAAATAACCTAAAAGTACTGTCTCATCAGTGCAACTCACACTGTTCAAGTTTCAAATACACCATAAACATTTTCCTATATTTTTCAAGATTTTACTGAAACACCAATGTCCATAGCTATGTTAGCTTTTGCGAGAATTTCCGGTGGGAACTTCACAATATTCTTTCATTTTGTATGAACAAATCACTCCAACAATGATTATGCGATAGTAATTAGATCCACTATTTATCTAACATTATATTGACAAATTATGATTGCAATGCATCTTTTCACTTTAGACACAAGATAAATTATAAAATGTTTGGAATGTTCATTTGATTCAGCAATGAACTAGTAAATCAAAGTTTTGGATGCACTAAAGGCTTCTATTTAGCGCCCTTGAATACATACATTACTATTGTTACTTTGCAATTTATTGAGTTTTCACATTAATCAGTTGTAAATAAGTTGTTTCCAAAAATTAAAATTCATTGAGGCAGTAAGGGAACAAACCGACTGGCACAAAATGCAAGCAGTCCTGGAAGTTTTGAAAATGCTGTATATGAATTTTCCATTTCCTGCTAGCCAAACAGCAATGAAAATTCATTTGGGATAGTAACAGGAGCTGATTAGTTTACCCACATATCACAAAGTGGAAGTTGCCATACATATGCTCATTTTCTACATTTTTGAGCTGTTCCAATAAGAATGAAATTGTTTTAAATTAAGGCGGTAATTAAAACAATGTCATTCACTAGAAAAATTATTATTCTACTTCAGAAATGTACACATATTTAATTCGAACACATTAACAAGACCAGTCTTAAAATTTGTATGGAAATCGTTCTCAGCTGATTCCATCCGATTGAAATGCAATGTTCTGCAGCATGCAATGCAGAAAACTTTTCGTTACATTCTACTATATATGTATCTTACAATAGTATTGGCAATAGTATTACAATAGTAATAGTATCATTAGATAATCAAGAGTGTTTAAATCTGGGGAGATATGAGATTCAGTAATTCAGAGTTATACTAATCTTTTAATCCTGAATAAGAACCAACATGCCCAAAACAAAGTTTTATTAACTTAGTTAATTGTAATATTTAATGTAATAATTTCTTAAAGTCTTACCTCAGAAAATCTAGAGATGTTTCTACAGTGTCTAAATTTGATTTGGCTGTATCAATACTCTTCTTCAAAAGTGCCATTGCGTCATCCAGTGTGTATTCAAGCATTACATTAGCCTAAAACATTACTTATGCATTAGACTTGCATGGGAAATATGAATGTTCAATACGTACCATTAAATACATGAAACTTACACCAAGCCACAGGCATACTTTATCCGTAGGTGATATAGTAGCTTTCATGTAAACTTGCTCCGATAACAAAAATTGAGTTTCAATGTCCTTAGGAGAATCTTGTTGCTTTTTTAAAAGAGTAATCATTTTCAGAGAGTTCTCAAGATCAGGAATTTGTAGCCTCAAGCTGAAAGCAATTTACATGTACACTTAACCCTTTACAATTTTATCTTGCTACAAACAAAGAAATCAACATACCGTCGTCGCTTTGACATGAGATTATATTCCATAAATTTATATTTGCTATGTTGTTCATCTAGTCTTTTTAAAACTTTGTCTGCTCCTCCACTGTTTTCTTCCAATGCCATAAATGCATCAACATCATCCTGGAATAAAATAATGTAAATTACTAATACCCCCTAAAAGTTAAAAAAGAAAATAATGATATGCATTTCACCAGTTAGGGTTTAATTGAAATTTTCACATGGGAAGCATTTAAACACAAATCAATAAAGACTACCTAAACTTTGGAAATTTTAAAAACTTCTGAATGTTAAGATGTTTTATATATAATTAATTTTTAACTTAAAGTTAGCATTCTTTATGAAGGTGAATCAATCTTATAATGAGAGAAATACTGTGCACATGTTTCCCCGACATCAATTTGACATTTTCATATTCCAAATTTGTATTGGGAACAGGCAAACCTAAGCCACATTAGCTTAAAAATCATATAAACTGTAATCGAAATATGCAAGGCAAAATACAAATTATAAATTAAGCTTTGAAACATACTTTCAAAGCGTTAAAAGCTAAAACTGGTGAATAGTTCGTACTTATGAACTAAGGTTCTTACAAATTAATGAAACAGGCGCTATACAGAGGTTAACATAACAAAAGATTCCCTTCGCTTCATATGTAAGTTGTCTTCCCAGATTTCATACACGTTATTTAACCTCGACAGTTTTACTCACCACAAAGCGTGCTTCTGGAATTCCAGACAATGATTTATTTTTCTCATCGTCGCCTGCGTTCTTACCATCACCCATTTTGTTAAGTTAAAGGAAAACCAATGAATACTAGGAATATTTACGATAAAAACTGCACGACACTTTCACTTAGGTATTCACTATATAAAAAATCTTCATCCAGAGCACTAGTAAATGACACTTTCACGTATGTTTTACACCCTGCGGTCTTAGTTGACTATATAAGTCGATCGCCGACGTGTTTTCGTTTTGCTTCCCAATGGTTCCGTGATATGAATCAGAAAGATGAATTCTCAGGTGTATCGTGAACGAATCAATTTGAGGTCGCATTTGAATCGTAAACAGCGCGTAGTTCAGAAACGTTCAGTGCATGCATCTGGTTACCTTCATAATAACTGTGATTTACTCCAGTGGTAGGTGGACTGAAAAAGACGCGGAGGTAATGGATCCTCGTACTATCTTGGACGCCACTGCCTCTTCCTTTACGAATTCGGACGAAGAGCAAAAAGCCGGCTTGCTTAGGTGAAACTCGTGTTGTAAGAGACACCTTACTTCCGTAACTTGAAAACCCAGGTAAGCTCTGGCAGCTGGCTCCGGCTGGCTCTCAAGTCCTTCGTTGGCAATGTTGGTTATGGAGTATTATCCGCGCAAATTTTCTTAAGCCCTCGCTTCGCTAGTTGCGAGAGGAGTGGAGAGTTGGGTTATTTTGAAATCAAGAAAGAATTTTCCATCAAATTTGTTGTTCTCTTTCGATGCCAAATA
The DNA here is from genome assembly GCA_017312745.1 of Gryllus bimaculatus. NCBI lineage: Eukaryota > Metazoa > Arthropoda > Insecta > Orthoptera > Gryllidae > Gryllus > Gryllus bimaculatus. The sequence goes on along the minus strand of BOPP01000011.1, from coordinate 4,044,944 downwards.
AATTCTATTACACGAGAGAGAACATTCTGGTTATCAGATTTTGTCTACAACGTTCGTGGCTATCATGTGTTCTTAATTGAACTAATGTTGGCAAGGGAGTGGGTAGGTATTTCGGGGCTCAAGAAAACGTGCGCGTATAGAACATAGTTTCGGTTTTGGAGAAGTTGAAGTAAATAAATATTTGGTATACATTGCGCCAAACTGATGTCTTATGCGCAATGAAGTTTAAGTTACTGTGGTTTAACTTACCCAATGTAATTAAATTTTTATTTAATACATTACAACAAAAAGGCATTTTATTTTCAATACAATTCGCATAGGTTTCTGCTCTCGTTTATCAAGCGCGGATCCACGAAGAGGGAAATGACCCCCCCCCCGTTAAAACGTTTCTGTTAATTTCAACTTGTCACACAACTTTAAGCAGAAATATTTTCTGATGATCTTTAAAAATAATAAAAACGTATCGCAGCATGAGCTGAGATACGCCTGCGACATTTTACGAAATCTGAAATGACTCACTCGACCAAACAATTTTAATTTCCCTCCTAAAATTTGTCTCTGTATCCGCCCCTGCATTGAAGTAGATGCAAGAAAAGTCTGGGTGGGTGGGTGTCTATTTAATCGCCAGTACTTTCAAGTCAACTCGTTTGTTGAAACAAATAGTTTTTATTAAGCTTCAGCGAAAATTGATTGTTATCGAATGTTGTTATAAACTGTCGTTGCTATTATCGATAATTCAACTGTGTTAATAAAGGACAGGAGGTAAGGATTCAAGAAAACATACGCGAATAATACATACACGATTTCTGTTTCAAATGTCCTACCCTATATTTAAAAGCACATTTTATTAATATCAGAGTTTGAAATATTAATGAATTTCAACAAACATTGCAATTAATAACTCTTCTAATACTTTTTATGTATGACGTAGAAAGTTTTTCAGGACCTTGGCATAATTAGCAAACAAGAAAATATTTATTGAAACTTATGAAATGAATTTTCTTTGGCGAATAATTTAAGATAAAGAGGTTTTTATATATGGATAAGGGACGTAGTTTTGTAACATATTTGTAATTTAAAGAATTAATGTGAGATAGTTCGATATGTTCTTTATTATTTATAAATATTTTTATGTACAGTATTTTGGTATACTCTCCCTTTCAATTCACGCTCGTAAACTCATCTCGTTCTTGAGGCCGGTGATTCGTACACTCCCTGGGGCACGGAGGGTGTCACGTGGCCTTGGCGCGTGGAGCGGGGCGCGGGTCATTCTGGACGCTGTAGCTCAGCTCCTGGCCCTCTACCACGGTGCGCACCGACGCTACGCCCTCTGGGTCGCCCTTCGGACCCTCCAGCGGCTCCGCCTCGTCACTGCGCACGCACACACACACATACTTCATGTTATATTCCCAGTCAAGCTGATTTCACTCATGCTGTTTTTTTAAATATCTTGGTGCGCGAGGCCTTGTCTTCACGATGGAATATATCACGGTATTTTGTGTCTTTCTCGACTGACTTTGATGACTGTGCCGCTAGATGTCGCATGATCGTATCGAGCAGTGCTGGCGATCATGCAGCATCTAGCGGCACGACCGAGAAATACCGTGAAATATCGTGGAGACAAGGCCTCGCATGCCATGAAATAAAAACTCCAGTATAAACTGTCAAATCTCCCAGGGAGAGGAGGCTAGGAGGGCCTCAGGTCAGTCCTGATTGGATTAGAAACGTCCACCCGATTTTAAAGTTTCTCGAGGATACACAACGTTTCTTGGTCCAATGATATTTGAGTTAGGGAAATCTATTAGTGATCGCGTACTGGCGTTATGCCAGTTAAAATTACGAAGGCGGGTGCAGTTGCACGAATTTTGAGATGCCCTTTTTGGTCTCAAACCCTTTGATGCAAAGGGCAGAACCTAACTGTTAACCAAAGGGATGTTTGAAATACGACGCAGGCGTCAAATTTTCCTAATGTTGTATTTCCATTTTGTTAGGAGTTTTGCTAATTCCTTTTGGTCATTTGCTTATCTTAAAATTAATACGTATGCATAATTGGTCAAATGTGTTAGACATGCCTTGAAAAAAATTGTTAGAGGAATCCAACCACTGAAGGATGAGATAAAATAATGTCTAGGTTGAGATACCATAGTGATTAGCAATTATTTTAACAACAAAAGGGCGATATATCGATATACTATTGCTAAAAGTCTTCTCGAGCAATTACTCTTGTCTTGATCGGTTTTTTATAGAATTTTCCAAAATGGAACAAATGCAGGTCTCTTGTCTTGTTTGTTGCAAATGCAATTGTACAGGATTCATCACTCTTTCTGCGCCTTCGACCTGACGATACATTAAATAAGCTGTGGGGTAACCTATCATCGTTATTTCATATTTCTTCATTAAATGCTCACACAATTTTTCTAAAGAACAGTGACTGAGTGAAGTACAGATTCAGAAAATAAGTCAAGAGGCGTTTTCAAACTTCAAGGGAACCGTTGAAAAATTATTTCAATTTGTACATTTTTTGCAATTGCGTATTATAATTTATTAACAATTTAAAATAATTTCAACAATACTTTCATTGGTATATGTAGGATGAAATGGAAGTAATTTAATATGTGGAAGTTTATTACAAGAGGCAACATGTCCAGATTTTTTTCTTTTATAAAGGAAATAAGGAAAACTATGAAAGTAAAGGTTTCCAATTAATAGAAGTAATTTTTACAGACTGTAAGAGGCTTTCTTACGCGTTAGTTGTAGTAAATACAGTTTTTTTTAGAAAATTGCAATAATATAATGAACTTGTGCCTTTAGTTTGCCTTACATGTGACCAACCATTCACTCCGTCAACACACCAACCAACCAGCCAGCCAACTCAGCAGTGAGCCAGCCAGTCAGTCATTCGACTAACCAACCAACTAATCAATCAATCATCATTCAACCAACCAACCGTCCAGCCAACAAATCACCGAGTCTGCCATACACCCAGTTAGGCAGCACACGGCTTGCGATAGAAAGGGCTCACCTGAGGACGCGGTAGCCGTTCTCGTCGGCGACGTACTTGACGAGGCGGCGCACGTAGCCGTCGCTGTAGGCGAAGGAGCCTGACACGGCCAGCCCGTCGCGCGCCTCCTGGCGGTGCAGCGTGAGGTCGCTGACGCGGTCGTCCACGTCCGCCTGGAAGGCGTAGTGCGCGTTGGCGTTCTGCTTCCTGCTCCTCCTCCGCCTCCGCAGCGCCGCCGCCGCCGCCGCCCGCCCCCGCGCCCCCGCCGCCCCCGCCGCGCGCGCACCCACACCTGCCGAGCGCAATGCAAGCTTAGGACCCATTCACAATGCGTGCGCATAAGAATAACACGTAAGACGATATCTAGAAAGCTTCAAGCTTCTGTGCTTATGCTTAAGTATGGCATAAGAAATGAACCAATCGAGTGCACACCCGCACGCACATACACACGTACACACTCACGCACATACTCGCGTACATACTCACATACACATTAGCACTCACACACACACGCGCGCGCGCACACACACACGATAAAAATACCTCCTACTACTTAAAAGTAAAAACTACCTAAAAGTAACCACGTTCACTAGTAACTGTCTAAAAATATGATTGTTTCATGACGTAAAATGACACAGCAACAACAACAACAACAACCACAACAACAACAACAACAACAACAACAACAACAACAACAACAACAACAACAACATCCGTGATCGTTATTCACAGTACGTGGTATTTTCGACGGTAATACTTTCTGTTGATGCTTGAATTTCAATGTTGTTTGATCGACATCAGCCCTATACTTCGAAATTTTTCATGTAGCACTCTCAGAGAATAAAAATACTAAATTATTCGTAAGGTCAGGTTTTGAATATTCAGAGATTTGGAAATTACATCTTAAAGAATCGTTTCGCACAGGGCAGCAGTGATTTAAAATGGACCTTTTATGTCTAGGCAAATAAATCAAGATTTTTTTTGGAACTTTTTTATTTACACCACCACTATCCATAATTTAGAACCAGAAAAAAATACGCGGAGTTGTGAGGCAAAAGGAAAGTTAGTAGCAAATATTTGCGAAGAAAAACTTTTTTCGCATTAATTTTTTTATAGAAACAATTGACTCTGAATTGAAAAATCGTAAGCTATATAATTATAATTCTACTGAAACGTCATTAGTTTAATTTTTTCGTATTAATTAACTTAAACCGTTATTTCTTTTACGATTATTTTGAAAGAATGTAAACAATGCTAGAAACTACGTACATCAGAAACATTTGACAGTTTCTTGAGAACCGTTAGTCTGGTTCGCTATTATCCTTTGCGGTATGACATATACTATTTTCTCTTTCGTTGAGGCCAACTTTCTCTGAGCTAATAATGAGGACACATCTATTATTACTAAGCAAATATTGAGAACGCTTTATTTAAAAGATCCAGCAGTGAAGTCAAAATGAGAATTAAACTTTAAAGTTCCAAATCTTTTCTAAAATCCTGAAACTCGTTATTATTTAAAATTTATTTTAATGTACTCATGAATTCCATGCATTAACTAAGGGGAATGCTCAGCATTCCGAAATTTTTGCTCCTTAGTGCCACTAGTTATTATTCAATTACTCATATTTTTTAAAAGAAAAGTGCATGATATAATTTAAAGAGTTAAAATAGAAGATTAAATAGCATTGACAAGAAACACATGACTTTAATATTGGTGTAGAATATGCGCTAAAACTTAAACTTTGAAAATTTCAAAATTCTATAGATTTTAATAAAAAAACGAATCTATAACCAATTTTATGAATTCTCTTTATTCTCGCAAGTGCAATCAAATGCGAGGTTGAATGTGTACTAGGCTGTGATAGAAACTTGGTGCCAGAGTTCAAAAACACAGTGGAAAAAAATCAAGTTTTGGGCAAAAGGACTAATTATTAATGTTTATAAAAAACTAACTTCATTAAAATTGTATGCTTGTATCATAAATAATAGCAGATAAGGAGAGACAGCCGGTACGTCGTTCCGGGACCCACGAATCTCGGGAGGGACCGCGGGGCTCGAAGACGCCAATGAAACCTGGCGCGGCCCATAATTTTTATTACAATTTGAAAATGTTTTTGTTTATTTAATTATTACCACTCCTCATCATTAAGAGGTGGATACTGATGACCTAAAACATTGCCTAAAATGATCAATAAAATGCTCTTAAAATGTTTTGAAAATTCCCTAAGCCAAAGAAAAATGGCGTAAAAATGCTGATGAAAACGAATTCGGATGAACAACTCAAGCTGTTGGATGCGTTACTAATGTAATGGAATCGTCTTTTATTCGTTCAAGTGTACTCAACCTGCAAACTTTTGGTTTGGACTGTTCTATGCCAGAAAATCTGTCTGTAGTTCTCCCGAAATCGGCTGAACCAACAATGGTGCTGACAGGAGTCACAGGAACCTTGAATTACGTATTCATAATGACAGACATTACAACTTCTGAGCGAAGAAATCAAATAAGCTTTTACGTATACGTTCTGAGGAATTCTGTCGAGAACATTTGTTGCATCTCGAAAATATTATTTGTAGCAAGTACCATGTAAATATTAAAATCAATGAAATCAGCAAAAATGCATTAAAAATGACGGGAAATGTAAAAACATGATTAATTAGTCGAAATGGACGAGAAATACAAAAAAATTACATTAAGATGGATAATTTCCTTTTGTCATAGCATAAAATGAATTTCTATACTCAAGGGCGTTTTTCTAAAGTGAAAAGAAAGAAAAAATGACATTTTTTAAAATCCGCCCCTACTTTTCATTTTATAGTTTTGTAGGTTATATTTTTGAAAGTAAAAGTCAAGCTCCGGTCACAGAGCGTATTGCTTAACTGAGACACCGGGAATTCAGGAAAGTGGACTAGTTCCGGTGCGGTCGAGTGCGGAGGATCTAACTATATCAATACAATGCTATCGTTTGTAATATTAATTATACATAGGTCTGTAGAAATGTTTGTAAGAGCCCACATATTACATTTTGTCATACTGGTCCGTGGTTTCCTGTCGGCGGTCCTGTTGCAGAGAAGTTAATTTTTATTGTATATCGGTTTAGAGAAACAGACGTAGCGTATTAATGGGATAAGAAGTACCCCATTAGTACGTTACGTCATAGAAGATATAAAATCATCAAAAAACAGTATTTGATGTTGACCTTTCAATTCTGTAAAAAAAATAACGAACAATTCTTTGTACACTGTAAAAGGCATATGTAAATAACATCAAGAATAATTTAAATTAATTGAAGAATGGTCCTAATTAAAAAATACACTTTATATAATAAGTATTTTTGCGACGGTCCGGGAGGGGAAGTGAGAATTTCTATTTCCCAAATTTCTAATGCAAAGATTTTTTTTTTGTTTTCACAAAATAATCTTACACCTCTTAACTACATCGTAAATTGTAATAAGAATAATGATTTTATTCTAGCTTAATATCCAGTTCCACGTTTGGTGCATGTTTGTTAATTCACTGAAATTTTCATTGTTATGTGCACAAAAGATACAAACTGAGTACAGAGAAACTTGATATTTGTAACATTTCTCAAAGCACTGCGTGTGCAGAATCGAATACTTCAAACTCCAGCTTCAAAATTTTCTCGTCATGCTTGAAAATTTTACTGCGTAGCATAAAAAAGTAGTAAAAACTGTACTTGTTAAGTCTTTCATGGAAAGGTAAAAAAACATTCCTTTCCCTGGTCTTCAATACGGATCAGAAGGCATTGAGAAGTCGAACTAAGATGGCACGTAACGGTAAAGGCTGGAAATATGACGAACAAACTATAAATAACATCTGCATTTTGCTATCCACAGCATATAACATCTAAAAAAACAAGTTTCCCTCTGTTCAATTTGTACTATTTTTCAAATTGGAATGTAAAATAACATATTACTTTGGTGCTCCGTCAAGGTCTGACCCTTCATGATCTGCGTCTTCAGAGTTATCACGCTGCTTTTTTGTCATTATGTCCAATGCCTTTCATTCCACATTGAAGTCCTCGAAAGAGACAAAAATAATCAATTTTCTACCTTTTTTAAGTAAGATTCCACAACTTAAATGTAAGTTTTATTTTTGACGATTCGAACAATACGTGGGAAACGTTTGAAGCAATTCTGAGTTAATTCCACACTAGTCAGTAAAAATATTTGGCCGAGAAATAAACTGTTCTGTTGATAGTAAAACCGTTCTCTTTCAAAATTATGTATATTTTTTAGACGTTCCACTTTATTGTGCACAGAAGATTTCCGTAACTGTCATTCACCAACGCTGTGTTTGCATATATTTTTAATGAATGTGCAAAGACCTTGAAAAAAGTAAAATAGCTCTTAAACGAAATCTAAGTGCGACGCGCGCTGCGCTACAGCTCTCACCGTGGCCAAACAGACGAGCGCGTAGATCCTCATGACGAGTGTGGTGTCCGTCAACTGTCGAATGTCGCGGGTCACGGCCGCCTAAATAGCGCCGGCGCAGGGCGAAGTCGCCAGGTGGTGGGGCGGGGGGCCGGGGCATTCCTGGCAACGGGCAGGCCCCACGTACTGCAGCGCCGCTAGAGCACCGCTAAGGGAAAGTCTTCCGGGGCGGATGCAAACAGGTCATCTCCTGTTTACGTTCGCCCTGACGTCTAACGAGCGATGGACGTGAAAGCTTGTAATTGGCCATTGATTCGTCGCCGTGGTTTTGTGCAATTAATAAGGAAAAATAGATATTTGTCGCCGACATTTTTTTATTGGCTATTACAATTATTTTAATTGTTATGTTATTGCTATTACAATTAATTTAATTATTTATTATTTTTTGCTTGGCATTTACAATTAACAAAGCCATCACAATGAGAAAATACGAATCATTTTAGGTGCCCAATTTGTTTTTAACACTTCGTGTGTGTTTGTGTATGTGAGTGTTTTAGTATTCGCTCTTTGAAAGTGTACGAACGCTGGCTTCTGGGAGCTAAGATTAAAAGTTGCTATTCCAAGCCGAAAAAGGATATCCTTAACTCTTGTTATATTAAGAACTTGTTAATTCCACGAATAATCGCATTTGAGGGTACAAATTACAACGCCGAAAAGAAAAAAAACAAACAAAACAACAAATGTGAATCGTGTCGCATTATTCTATTCTCCTGTAATAATTCAATTCTGTAATTGATGTAGTTCTGACAGTAGAAAGTCTTTCTGAAATAAATTGCCGAAACGAAGCAAGGCAATGGGGGTGTTTCATGGAGTTCTCAGTTAGTTGAAGCTCACGTTCATAACGAGAAGAGATTCGACAACACACCGCACACGTATTCAATGGCAGACTTCTGGCAGACTTCTGCCAGGTCTCCGCCTACAGGAGACGCCTTAATACACGCCTAAAAGATCTGGTTCAAATTTTGGAGTAATTTTAGAGAAAATTCTCTGTACGGTGTAGGCGCTAGTATTGTTTACAACGCAGACAGAAACGTACACAATAAAACGACGAACAGAGGAAGCCGAGAGGAACGGCAGAATCGATATGATGGTGTGGCGGTTGTAAGTATCTTCTTTCGCAATACATTAATACAGATGACCCATCATTGTTTTCTCTAATTTAGTCACTTTATTTTGTGTGAAAGTAATTTTGAACATGCTTATCAACCCAGAAAAATATTTACCTCTCGGTGTAATTTTTAATATCTTCCTCCGTTACCTTGTTTATATTTATAGTTTGCAAACCTCATGCGAGTTACAACGTCCATGTACAATATACAACCTTCTCGAACAGCATACATGCTAAATCCATTAGTACATAAAAAGAACAAACGTAAATGATTTTCAGAAGATTTTAATACAACACACTTGAATACGACAAAAGCGTTCGTTCTGAAACAATTCAATAATTAAATGACAGAAACTAGAACTATGTGGTTTATATCTTTGTGCCACAAAATCAAATGAATTTTATTCCTCTTTCGCAGTCGATTTGCCCCATAATAATTGTTCTTTTTCTGTATTTTTATCCACAATTACGAATATTAACAGGTCATTTTTGGTTACATAAACGTAACATCATAACCGAAGAACTTAGTTCTTAGTAAATATTACATAGGACGAAAACAAGTTCCTATAATTGACATGTTGTGAAGAATGAATGGAACGTTCTCGTGATACCGATACCTATAGCTGTTAGCATCATTTATATTTCATTAAAATGCCACCATTAAAATTATACATCTAAAAATCCCTCAATTTATTATTTCATTTGCGAAAAGGCACTGATAAATTTTATTTTTTAAATTAAAAATTTCCTAAACAATTTGCATTTATTGCGAGGTAAATAGCACATACGTTTTCTCGAGAGTATCGAAAGTAATTAAATGTATTTACGGAAGATATCACATTGTTACAAAATAGAACTAAAGCATAGAGAGGTGTCACGGCTGGGAGTGGCTGGCACCTTGCCGACGTAAAGGACTGCTGTCTATTTATTGTTAGTTCAATGGCCTTTGTGGAATACTTTTTGGCCGTTAATCTTCGAATGTAATCTTGTAATATTTGTCCACTAAAAAATGAAGCAAGTTTTGTTCCTATTCAATATGCCCTTAGCTTGGAATTCTACAATTCCTTTGATCTTGACTATTCATAAACGGATCAGAAGTTTTGTCAAAACTGAGTTACACCAGGGTGGACACGTTTTTAATACCTTCTATAATTGTTCTTATTTCCAATGTTAAGTGTTTACATTGTCATTTTAATTTTTAGTATCAATATTCTATTATTAAGATGTTTTTCCACAATGCTGCCAAATATTGTTTTAAAAATTACGTTTATTCTCTGACAAACGTTATCCAAAAACCGTTGAATTATTTCTTGACATATACAGTTGAATGTGAATACTTTCTGAAAACAATTGTGACATGGAACGACGTCACGTTGGAAATGCGCTCTTCATTTAAACGTTGCGTCGCAGGAATCATATCCAGAGGGGCACCAACCATTCGCTTCACAATACCTCCCAATGGAACACGTAGTACATTATTTTACACCTCAGTGTCAGATCGATACACATGTAAAATAATTTCTATGACTGTTTCTATACAATTAGAGATTATACTGAGCGTCAAAACGAAAATTTCATTTATTTTGAAGATGGTATTAATGAATTACTTATAGTTTGTATGATTAATTATAAAAGACTAAGTAGCCTATATTTGGAAGAAGTGTTGTAATTCAGATTTTGAATGAAGATTCTAAAGAGATTAAATTATTATCTATCTATCTATCTATCTATCTATCTATCTATCTCTCTCTCTCTCTCTCTCTCTCTCTCTCTATATATATATATATATATATATATATATATATATATATATATATATATTCATTTAATCTCAATTCTATTTCAGCTGCAACTACCTTCTCTCGCAAATTTCAAGAAAAATTCAAGTATAAGAAAACATTCGGGTTTGTAGGTAAGTAGGATTCTTCCTCTAGATCGAAGAACGATAATGAACTGATCGTTTCAATCAAGAACCCGCTTTGTCTGCCAACAGACTGACGACGTAGATTGGAAAGCGTTCTAACATGAGGGAGTCACGCAGGTACCAGGTAATCTAGTCTGAGGGAGAACTTTCCGTTTGAAAACTTAGCCAAATGCGACAGATCGAAATTTTAGTTATTTTTGGAACAAGAACAAATCAGTTTCCAGGTGATTTTTGAACAGACTTTTACGTGTGTGAACTGATTATAATTAACACAATTATAATTACAAACCCTTAAGAGTACGAAAATGAAGTAGTAGCATTCATTCAAAGAAGGAAAACATCTCAATACTTGATTTTTATTTTAATGCAGTATGTTTGCTATCAATACGAAAGAAAAAAATGAAAACGTACATTTTTACGAAAAAAAATCCGAATTACAGATTTAGCACTTGAGAGAATACCTGACTAATGAAGTTCAAAAGTCGATAATAACTTTGCTTTTACATTGTCAATTATAATAATTTTCATTTAATTATCATTAAAATTTACATGTGAAGTATGGGGGAAGGATATAATCTGAATATGTTTTATTGAGTTCCAGAATCTTTAGGCCTCTTTTGAACCCACATAATTGAATTATGGATAACGAGCATGGCAACATTAGAAGTTTTCACTCCCACTTATTTTGATGGGACAGATTTACTACAGTTGTAATTTGATTTTATTGATGGCAAAATAACTAACCCCCATTACCCCAATATGCAACAAGAAAGTTTAAGGCTATCCGTGCAGATAGTGAAGTTACATTTGCTGTTTAGAAGCAAAGCAGGGAACCATCTCAGCATTTGCTCATTGGATCGAAGAAATCTGCTCGATATGGGATCGTTGACCCAGAATCTGAATTACAACACTTCTTCCAAATATAGGCTACTTAGTACCATTCTATTATGAATATGCTGGTATTATCCATTGAAATTCATGTCCCTTTTCAACGGTTAACATTCGCCAACATTTTCTCCTATCAGTTTTAATTTCAAAAGCAAACTGCCTCAGAATATACAAAAAAATTGTTTGAAAAATATAAATGTACTATTATGTATGGTTTCAAAACATTTGTGCATGCAGATTTTTGATTTGCATATTCTATCTAGGAGTATGGTAATCCTTACCTCGTGGAATGTAGTTTCTTAAATTTTTAGGGGGGTTTAGTAGTGAAAAAAAGTTGATGAGGTTCCACAACCCAAGGAGATACTGTGTAAAATACAGCATACCTACACGTATAAACTCTCTCACCAAATCGGCTTATCCATTACATTAGTCAGAAAAGCATAGAGACATTCGCATCGCACGAACATAATGTTTGAAATAAAGGAATTGCTTTTTTCGAAGGAAAATATTTCTTGTGTTCTAACCAGAGTGACTTCGCAAGCGAAATTTCGTAGGTAGGGCCGGACGGTTAGGAATAAAACGTATAATTCCTTTCAAATCTTGAAATCGATTTTTCGCAGCATTACATGCGAGCAGCATTCCGTAGCATCCGTAATTTCGTCTATATAAACTAGTATTACTCTGTATATACGTTCGTGTACGAGAAAGTAAAAGCCATACCGCGTTTCTACAATAGGAGACAGTTATTCATCATCAAAGAAAGGATTCGTTTGAATTTGATTCCAACGGAATCCTTTCTTTTCGTAAGACGTGTTTCGGGAAACCAGTGTCATATTCAAGTATTAGTAATGAACCGTTCGCTAAAACAGTTTGTATCCTCATTTAACTGAAACATACATTAATAGCATTGCTGACACCTTTGTAACTTCTTGCAAATACACGTGTGTCACCTGTGGTGAGATCACCATTGCTGCATCATGTGGCTCACATCGTTCGAGATTGATGGTGTCGTTGAGAGAAGTTTAGTTTGATAGTGTATATAAATATCATGTGAATATATATTTCCTCTCAAATACTTTAGGACGGTCAGAGCATTACTTTTTCTCGAGAACAAGTGGACATATGCCTTTCTTCAATACCGAGACCAACCTTATCAGCAAATTATTAATATGGAACGATATCTAGTGCTCGATCACTCCATAAAACACTCTCTGCATCATGAATTCAACATATAGGGTTTGTCACTGGCGATAAAATGTAAATAGTGTATTTGTTTACAAGTATGATGTCTAGACATTCTCTTCAGAATGGACGTTTTATATACTTTACTGACACCGCATCTATGAAACGGTCTGCTTAAAATTCTCTGGCAAACAACATTCTTGATTTTAAAAAGCAATTTGCTTTCAAATCTTCATACATTTCTTTCTGTGTTTGCTGTGACGTGTTTACGATTCTTTGCTGGAACTCGATTACAGTTTCAAAAACTGTATGTTCTATTTCTATATGATCTATTCTTGTTTGAACCTGTTGCGTCTGTCTTGCCCTTTAGACTTTACCTGTCTGCGAAGTCTTTACCAGAAACGATATTCACCAAAAACAAAGGAATAATAATGTTGCGTTGAATAAATGAATGTTAATTTTGAATGAATGAATGCTAATAATAATGTTGTGTTGAAAGAATAAATGTATTACAAACTTATTTTTTAGTTAAAGAAAATTATTTGCAATGCGTGCATTTAATTAAAAGGTTCTCTAAGTATTTCTCGTGTATAAATAAAATTGGAGTCTGTGATTTAAAAAAAACTGTCTTTTTCTTCCTCACATATTACATACGTAGTACTGTGAGGTGACAAAAGTCATGCGATACCTCCTAATATCGTGTCGGACGTTCATTTGCCCGACGAAGTGCAGGACCTCGTTGTGCCATGGACTCAATGTCGTTGGAAATCCACCGCACAAATATCGAGCTATGCTGCCTCTCGAAACTATCGTAATAGGAAAGTATTGACGATACAGGATTTTGTGCACGAACTGACCTCACGATTATGTTCCATAAAGGTTCGATGGGATGCATGTCGTGAGATCTGGGTGACCAAATCATTCGCTCGAATTGTCCACTGTGCTCTTCAAATCAATCGCAAACAATTGTGGTCCAGTGACACGGCACATTGTCATACATAAAAAAATCCATTGTTGTTTGGGGAAATGAAGATCATGAATGGCTGCGAATGGTCTCCGAGTAGCTGAACATCACTATTTCCAATCATCGATTGGTTCAGATAGACCAGAGAACCAAGTCTAGTCCACGTAAAAACAGTCGACACCATTATGGAGCCACCACACACAGTGCCGTGGTGACAACTTGGGCTCATGGCTTCGTGGGAAGTGCGTCACTCTCGAAGCTCAGCCCGTACCATCTAAACTCGGGACTCGTCTGACCAAGACAGTTTTCCAGTCGTCTTGGTCCAATCGATATGGTGACGAGCGCTGGAGAGGTGCTGTAGGCGATGTTACGAAGGCACTCGAAACTGTCTTCTGCTGCCATAGCCCATCAAAGCCTAATTTCGCCGCACTGTTCTTGATTTCTGGTGTTATTTCACGCAGTGGTGCTTGCCTGTTCGCACTGACATCTCTACACAACGCCACTGTTCTGCCATTAAGTGTAGTCCTTCGGCAACTCCGTGGTAAGAGGTTATGTTTGAAATGAAGTATTCTCTCTCTCTCTCTCTCTCTCTCTCTCTCTTTCTCTCTTTGTCTCTCTCTCTCTCTGTTGAATCTTCAGATCTCCAAATATTAAATTCCCTAACGATTTTTGAAATAAAATGCTCCATGCGTCTAGCACGAACTACCATTTAGCATTTAAAGTCTGTTCATTCCTTTCAAACGGCCGTAATCACGACAGAAACATTTCCACGTGAATCACTTGAGTACAAAAGAAAGCTCTGCCAATGCACTGCCCTATTATTTCTTTTGTATGCAACACTACTGCCATCTGTATAATTGCTACCCCATGCATTTTGTCACCTCAGTGTACATTATGTTATGTAATTATACAACGATAAACTGCGAGTTTTCGGCATATAAATTCGTATTGCAGAACCCTCCCATGGAAAACGTGGATAATCCTTGTTGCTATGCAGGGCGATTCAATTCTCGTTGTTCATACAGTACCCAATGATAAAGTACATTAAGTTATTCATGAGTGCAACAGGAAATGATGTAAACCGTATTCAAAATTTTGAAAAAAGTTCATTGGTCTTTTTTTGCAGAAAATGGTTACCCCACTATTACATTAAATATTGTTTCGTGTTGCTATTATTGCCTTCTTATCTAATGAATATGAAAAAAGAGAAACATTATTTAAGTGTTATTTAAGTGTTTATCACATTTGCATTACACCGCCAAAATTTCGCATTTTCTCCTTGTCTAACAGGGGCTCTACAAGTGTTCAAAATGGCCTCCTCTTGTGTGAACGCAAGACAAGTGTATCGCTCGGCCGAGAAGTTCCCAACTTTGCCAAATAATTCTTTATTTTTGCCTCCACTCTTTCAGTGCGCTGAAGGTCATCACGAACCTCGACTCCGGTGGCATAAATGAGCTCTTCATTAACCCCCAAATGCTTTTACCTGAATACCTGAGTTTTACAATTCAGAAACGTGTATTAAACGCTCAGCCAAGAAGTCAGGACCGATGATAAATTCATCCACAATGCCAACCGACACGCTCACAGAGAATAGCGCTTCGTGAGCTACACTGCGTGCAACACGAGGATTTTCTGCGGCCTGCACATGCAAATTGTGCACATTAATTGTACTAGTTTTTGTAAAACTCGCTTCACCTGACCAAAGAACGAAATTCTTGTTTCGCATTTGCAAAGGAAGTGCCTCGATACTTGAAAATGACGTTATAAGCCATTACTGCGCCAATGGAAATGCTGAAGTCGACATCTCTCCGCGTGAATTGTTCGCCATACGAGGGCCTGTGATGTCTTGACCTCGCGCGCTATTCGTCTCATGCTTCCGGGGCTTCTCACATGGGATTAGCAATCGACTTTTCTAGAGAAGTGGTGACCCCGCTCGCTCGCCTACTAGTCATAGCACGTGTTACACGAACACAAGCGCATAGACCACACTTTAACGTTAATTATTTAAAAAAATAAACTATGAGGTGTATCCAATTTTGGCAAATTCAGCCTGCATGGCATATGAGATAAGGTCCCTGCGTATTAGCAGCGAGGACTGTATCATCCTGTATGTAGTAAAGTACTTCATTGAACACATTGGGTCAACAGAATCCACGTTTCGTGGCTTCTTTTCGTAACAACTCGCCTTTACCAATTTACTGGAGTAGAACGAGGAGTAATCCTCAGTTAATTTAGTCAGTCATCGTTTTTTTCTCTTCGTCCAGGATCTCGGTGCTGTTAGATCCTCGTATTTTCCAGACGGTCACCCATCCAAGAAAACGCGGTGTACCGACTTGCTTTACATCCGTGATTTCAGAGAGCGTAGTTACGCAATTCGGCTACCGACACTGGCGTACGTCCTTGACATCGAAACATTAGTTTATGGCATAAGATATACCCGTCCGCCTGTGTGTGATCAACGCTAGCGGCTGAACCGTAAGCAGAATTTTCACCGAAATTGATATTCCACAATCGAATTGATGCCACAGTCTCATGGATTGGAAATTGATATTTTAATTTTTGAGAACACATTATGAAACCTCGAGGACATGTTGAATATTTTTCTCAGAAAAAAACTCTAAATGTTTTCTATTAAACTTTGTCCTTGGATAGCCTAAAGGGCGCTTAAAATGGTGTTGGCCCCAGTGTCTGAATTTTTGAATAGTGCAAAAGTCCAATCTTTTTTTGATGTCTTCCTACAAATACAGTACTGAAAACTAAGTATTTTCCTCTGGATGAAACCTGGTGTTCAAAATTAGGCGGCGAGAGGCCCTGGTAGTCTATCAGCTAGAATGGTAATGTGAATGAATCATCTGTTTTTAAAGAAAAGCTTGCTTACGTGAGACATCGTTAAAATTAGTTAGATTTTCAATACGCTGTTTAACTTATTTGGGTCTCATTTTATTCTTTACCTTGGTAAAAAAGCAATTCCTGCTCCAAGGTAAGTTTTCGGATTTATTAGAATGTCATTCTCTTTCCCAAGAAAAGAATTCGAGAGTTCAACGCCAGTGAATATTCGCTGGTATAAATATTCTAGAAATGGATTATCTTATTTTTAACATATTTTATCATTTTTTCGTATTGATCCAAGTTTGCGAATGCTTCATTTATAAATGTAGTTTGTAAACGTGAATTGTGAATCATAATTATTTCTTTGCGTGTGCATGCCATTTTTCGTGTTGCTAGTAGGCGTTGAAGTTTAGTTGAGCTATTTACGTCAGAGACGCCTTGGGAACAAATCTATTTTAAAATACATTTCTCACACAGGTTTTAGCTTACATTTAACATTTTTCATTTGTGATGTTATTGCTTCTATTATTAAATCTCCAGTGTGCTCAAATTATACGAAAGAAAATGCGATAACTTTTGCGCAGCTTTTATTAGTTCAATCAGACCGTCTTTGAAACATTTTATGCCATAAGAAATTTTAAGGAAATAAATTAGTCTTCATCTAATAAGCCGTGAATGTAGGTAGTTTATTACAATCTAGTAATTTATTTCTATTAATCCATACTTTCTCATATTATTTTTAACTTTTACAATTTTCGAAAATTCTAAGACTTCAACAAAAATCAGTCCTACTCCATTTAAGCATCCCTTCTTCTATCCGTGAAAACAAAATTGAATTATTGAGAAAATGTATTTTTAAAACTTGCAATACTCTCAAGAAGAAACAGTTTTTGTTTTTTGGTCATTGTGCATGGCCTCTTTTATGTATATGACTTTTTAGAGCAGTCTTTATTTAGAACACAAATCTGTATAATTAACATTGATTTTTTTAAATTTCCGAATTAAAAAGAGTTTGCTGAAAATGAGATCAAAAATGGAATATTTTTGCATTTTTGATACTCGTGAAGATAAAATTTAAAGAAGACAATTGGACGTTTTATCGTCATTAGATTGTACTGTGGCAAGGACCCACGAAATATGGATGCTGACTACATGCTTTAGGGGAAGTGGTTTACCACATAGAGTAACAAGACTTGCCCATATTTGTTACCAATTAAACAACAATAAGGGGCAGGCAATAAGAGTTTATTGGCAAAAATTTCCGGCACACCATTATGCTTTCTTTTCTTAAGAAGAAAAATGAGAAAGAAAAAAATTTTTTTGCTATCTCTGTTATCGTAACAAACGTAAAGGAATCGGTTCACTTGGACGAGAACATGGCAATCGATAACACAGGATCGCGAGCCGAATGGTGTCGATTTTATAACCTCAAACTTCCAAAGCTACGTGTGTCCATTTTCATGAGGAGGTTCCATGTTATGAGCCATCATGATTAACCTAAATCATCATGAAGTCTAACGCATCATTTCCAACGTTATTTCTTCCAAAGTATTTTCGCCAAAATCTTCAGGCACAAATCTCCAGGGCGGAAAATTCACTGTACATCTCGAAGTTCTTGAGACTCTTACCTTCGGTCTACGCGATTCCTATAACACAGTATAGTGTTTGTCCAACGCATAATTTAAAATACGTTTCATTCCAAAATATATTATAATTCATTTTCAAACGCGGAATTCTCATTTGAACAATTATACAGAACACCATTGTTCTTGCCTCTCATTTGCCAACCTGGGGACGTCAAAGTCGATTCTTTTCGATAAGGAGTAGGGCCCCAATAGCTATTTCGTTTGGAGACCGTCTGCCATCGCAGTCGCTGCGCCCCGTTGCCCCCGCCGCCCCCGTGCGTTCGCGATCCGCCTTCGATCGGGGCGCGGGCGGCGCGGCACGCCACGGCCCGGGGCCTTAAAAAGTTTCTTTGAAAGTCGGCTCCCTCGGAGGTGGCCCCGGAAATAGAGGAAGATTGCTGATAAAAAGTACAATGCTAACTGCGGGTTGCCGTGCGGCGAGGGAGATCGCCCGCCAGGAAATTGTCGCGGTGATGCGGAGGAGGCGGCGAGGGCGGCGGCGGAGCTGAGGCAAGGGCTGTGCTCGCTCTCGGGGTGCATTATGCAACCTATGAATTTCGCATAGCGGGGAATGCGCCGTTTTAAAGGTTGTAGAAATGCTTCCTGGAAATATTATATTCCTTTTGTGTTTCTGGTCTCTAAATGCAGAATTTTAAGACTTTAAGGTTGAATAATCCCACAGAAAAAATCGCTATTGATATAATTTGTTGTTCCTACTTTTCTTTAAGAGAAATGTTTGGGCAATAAGAGCCCGGTGGTTTCGAAATATCAAATTATTTAGAAAATGATAGAAATAGAAAAAGATAGGAATTGATATATATGAGCACAAGATGCAGTGATAGACAAGTAAGGATATGTAGACAAACGATTGTCAGTCATATGCATTTATCAAGAATGTAAAAAAATACAATTGGTAACATTTATGATAAGAATGTAAATGAATTACAAAATAATAGCTTTCTTCCATTACAAAATACAAATGAAATGACCATTTCTTACCAACGCGATGTATCGTCCAATGTTTTGGACCCTCGTCATTAAATTTGTATGTTATTTGAGGCCAAGAAGATAAGAAATACTGTCCATTCTGGAAGTGCGGTTACAAAGACTTCATTTAATCGATTAGAGTGTTGATTAAATTAGTGTTGAAAAAATATTATTTTAGCGGACAAGTTGGGAAGTTTTTCCTTTTAATTGTCAGAAATATGTTTAATAAATCATCGTAAATGTTACATGTAAATATATTTTTATAATAAAGTCATATAATTTACTAGTTTCAGAACGGAAATATCAATATAATTAGTGTCATAAAATGTAAAACTCGGCATAAAACGTTACTCTCCTTAAACCGGAATATTTTTTTGTCCCAGTTGATTCCGGTTTAGACAAAATTTGCCGTAGTTAAATTTTAGTACAGCTACATTTTTACGCCTTTTTTGGTAATATACACAAAAATGCACATAGCGCATTTGCATTCATACAAATGCTAAATTCAAAGGTACAGATCATACCAAATTAGTTCCGAAAATTCTATCGCAACATCTTTTTCAACTACAGTTGATTCTTCCCCGTATTTCTTTAAAACTTACATTATTTCTCGCCTAAGAGATTAAAACTTCACCCAGTCTAATTTGTGGTCACTTCCACTTCTGCAATGACTCAATTAATCGTTTCGTATGCGAATCTATAATTGCGTTCGAATCTAACGTTAAATGGTCACTGTTTTGTATGTTTATGTAAATAAGGAGTTGGATAATTTCAATAACTTATGGGTAACATTCATTTGAAAACTATATTTGCACACTTATGTAAGAACGTAAAAGTGCGATGTCGAAAATAACATTCATTCATTCTCTGCCATTACTAACATTTTTGTATTCTCCATATTCACTTGAAAGTTTTCAAGTTCAGTAAGTTCCAAGGCAATACCGTTCGTAGGTATTGAATATATATTTTTTTAAATACGATAATAATTCGATTCTAAATTGAAATCAAACTCCAGCGCGATTGACGTGGTAAGTCAATTGTTCTCTTAAGGATGCCAATACCATAAGCGTCAACATCGTGAAAGAAAATTATGGCGTATAAAGGAAAAAAATGCTTATTCAATCAACGCCACCAACATAGATCGATAGAGGCGTTGGTTTAATTCCTGGCATTATCACTAAGATCGCAACGCCAAAATACGAAAAACACCGTTTTGGGAAATATCTTTAAATAATCTCGCGGGATTCGAAAACAAATTATCAGTTCCCCGTCAGGAGACCGAGACGCGTCGAATGACACCGCATACGTCTCGATTGGTGCACGGGAAGTGGTCTAGACGCCTGTGACGGAATCTCACACACGCACATCCGCACGTCCGCACAATCAAGAGCTTTACTGAAATACTTGATAGTGGTAGTTTCTCCCAAAAGAGATCATATACCATCATTCAACCGTTTTCGTATTTATTTCGTAATCACGATCCTCTCGATCCAGATGTTACGCAGTGTATAAGGAGCTCCGAATCAAATACAAATTATAACGTATCGGTAAAAATAAATAAGATATTTCGTGAACTGTGATCTACGCCCAAGTTATATGTTCAAAGTATGTAGATTTTGTACTAATATTGTCATGGCTTCCATTTTTATTGAGGAAATGTTTCTAAAATACAAATAAAAATAAAATATATATTCCAATGAACTTAAATCGACTTTTTATTGATGGAAAATAATTAAACATTTCATTGTACTAAAACATTCTCTGGAGACGACCATCCGAGGCTGCATTTGTATTTCGGAACTAGGGTTTCCGGGTCTTCATTAGTAGGATTTGTTTCGTTGATGAACCCTTCGTTAACATGTTCGTGGCCAGATTACGTTCTCATTTAGAGGTTTACGACGCAAGTTTAATGAAAATAGCACGAAGCGCTGCTTTAGAAGACAGCGGTCGCGTGTCTTCGAAAAATCAAACCGGTTTGCAGTATCAAAATGGTGCCTGGAGCTGTACACGTCAGGGATGACCATGCTCTGGTTGCGACAAATTCATTATCAGTCGCCAATGCGGGTGAAATACACCGGATCTTCGTGAAATATTTTGCTATTTATTTAATACACGAGGTAGATTAATATCATCGTGTTAATGGTACAAACTTCGAAATTTCAACTATTTGTTCACACATATTTGATTTTAAATGTAAAGAAAATCGTGATTTGAAATGGAACGTAAAAAATCGTAATTATTTGGTTTAAACAAATTTTCACTGAAATTCGATATTTCTAATTAAATATTCAATCGATAATATATTAATATTATCGATGATAATAATAATCGGTATAATTTATTAAGTACTACGCTTGTACTTTGTACTTGGGAATTATAATTGCAGATAGTTTAAAAATAATATTGATCTATGACTAATCTTTATGATTGTATGCTGTTGGAGTTTTGTTACCTGTTCTTAAAAGGACTTGTCTTAATGATTTCAAGCTACATCTAATTGAACAAGCTTCTAAATTCTCAGAGGAGAATGTTAAAACAGTGACTATTTTTGAGATATATTTTACTTTCAATATAAATGGTGGAGCTTTTTTTTTTAAACAAATTAATTTTCTACCTGGTCAGTTATATACATTTTGTAGTTTTTTAATGGGCACTGGAGTAACTGGCCAGTCGGATTACCCAGGGGTTTCCAAATTGCCATCGGACTCTAGAGCTGGGGCTTGGTTTCTTCTTGATGATGCCGTTTCTTAAAACAGGTGACATTGGATTGTTTGGAATGAAACAAAACAAAACTAACTTATGTTAAGCGGAATATCCTGATCCATGCAGCCGGGGAAAACAAACGTTTCAGCTTGAGAGCTCTAAACTTCTAGGGCTCGCTGACCCTACCGTACCATACTACACCATATCGTACTGTCGGACGCTGAAAAAGTAACTCATGTAAAAAACTCGTTATGTTTAAATTAAGTAAAAATGTCTTGTCAAATAGTGTATTTTTACTCGTAAAAATCTTCAAACCTGTTCGCAATTCTGGTGGTGTATAGAGTAAAACAATTTATTTTCCCGCGATATAAACGGCTAAAACCGTTCTTCTCCATAATGGCAATCTTTTAAACGTATTTCTTTTCTTGTTCGTCATCGATATCACGTTCTGCGGACACGTTTCGCACCCCTGGCTCAGGCGATAATCGTAAATAGGCGGGGCGCGGGACAAACTGAGCCTGGAGCTGCAACAGGCACGACGGCCGCTCCCTTACCCCTCTCCCAGCCTTTCCTCTCTCTCAACTCCGCCCAACCCTCCCCCCAGCCTCTCTCCATTCCCCCCTTCCCCATAGCCCTCAACTCCCGCCACCTGCCCTCCCACTAGACTCCCTTCCTGCCGACCCCTCCCTCCCAATCCACCCCTCCTCCCAACAATCCCTCCCCCTCCCCATGTCACCCTTCCCGCCCCGCCCCACCTGCCCCTCCCCCACAGCCTCATTCGCTAATTGCCCCGCACGCACCCCGCCGCGCCACGCGCGCGAATTTCGGATTCGCCCTTGTGCGCCTTATCAGGAGATCTCTCAATTAAATGCAAACGCGGTTCCCGCTTTGAGGTGACTTAGGAAATCAAAAATTTTTGGAGACGTTTTTTTTCAAAATACTAAAACTTGCTAACATGTCCTTCTAAGTATTATAATCGCACAACTGCCTCCCCATAAAAGAAATTTCAATTTCATTGTCACTAAAATACGTAAACCAACGACTTAAATTCTCATTTCTTAACTCTCAGAATTTTGAAGATGCTCCAAAAAGAGGGATGTTAAGCAGTCCTAAACTATCTATTTTTACGTCATACCTTTATTCATAAGCAACATCGAGAGAGGGTATTTGTTTGAAGTTCAAAAAGTACATTTATCGGAATTAAAAAGGATTTTGGTATAATCGTGATGGACATTAGTATGTATTGGCGTAGAAGTAAGGATGTTATAAAGTTAATAACGCAGTCAATCGAGGTCCGAACCTCGCCCGAATGACTTGTCTCGCATAACGAAGCGTCGACTGGCCTACCTAAATGCTTCGAAATTAGCTGCTTTGGAGAGACTTCAAGGATGCCTGACTGTTAATCCCCGAGGACGGAGCCTTATGCATTAATTGGGTACTTCGCGTATATCGAAACCGTCAATGCGCCCTTAAAACTGATTGAGGTGAGATCAGAAGAGGCATACCCGCTCGCTGGGCGAAATCCGCCAATGTCTCCTCGCCGGAAGTGGAATTCTCGACGCTCCGCTTTGGATACGCATGAAAGCCGCCCAACTCGTCATTTAAAAACCGAAGGAATAGACGATGAATTCAGACAGACCTATATGTCTATCAGCATCCAACTTCTTCCATTAGTCACAGTACATTAAAATACGTGAGTACATTTGTCCGACAAAATGAAGGCACAAAGAAAACTGAGAAGTGAGCTCTATAAACCGATTCTTGGGAGACCACTTCACAAGACGTTATATATATCTGGTCACATATACATCACCAATGTCTGGGAAAGTGCGATGAGTACGCACACTTAAAAACTTCGTTTTTCTCCGACGTAAAGAGCAATCGTACGATATGAAAAATTGATTAAACCCATCAAAAGTCGGTGGGTTGCAAATTAAGAGGGGGTGCATGTATGTCCAACTATCATATAGAGTGCTATCAAAATATTTACTTGAACGAGGTAAACTAGAGATATGTTGGTGTGTAACAGATTCCCGCATCGGAATTTTAGATCCTCTTATGTTGCTAACAAACATTGTAGGTTGTAATTTTAGGATGATAAAGATCATGTCGACTCCTCGCGAACAGTAAAACATCTTAACATAAATATTTCCAAGCTCAGAACCATAATTTAGTGAAATCAAATCAGCTAGTGTCCGGTGTATTTGCCGAAGTTAATAGGCGTGGACTCTGCTGAACAAAACCCTCATCAGCAGCACGCTGACCATCCACCCAACACCCAGACCCCTCCACTTCAGCCTTCATTGCCTCGCATGCACCATGCAACGAAGGACTCGCGATCGGTCCCACTATACCCAGACCGATTCGTACAAACAGTTTATTTGCTTCAAGCCCGCCACCAAAATTAAATTCGTCGCTCAAAAATTTACGCTGGCGTTATCCACAAAATTAAAACCAGTCGATTTATTGAAAGGTTTCATAATATCTGCCACTTTCCCCGACGTTGGTTTCTGCTGGGGAGGGCGCTACCCTAGAACCTTAAGGACCAGCGGCCCACAGATCAAAACATCATTCTAGAGGGAAATATGTCAATGGTTATTGAAGAGTCATGTGAAAATTGAATGAAAAGCGTTAAGTGAATTTTATCCTTGCTAAACAGGTAATGAATAAGTGGTCCTACAATGCGGACCACAATTTTAAGACACTCTTCAAGTCTCAAAACTTTAGGGACACCACTGAATGTAACAATTTCTATACAGTTGACTCTGAATTTCACTGATCGTTCTTTTTAGTAGGAAACTCAAAATTTCTTTACACATTTTAGAGAATTCATCTTCGTGTGATATGTGAATTTGAGATCTATAAAAATGCGTGGTTCAGAAAATCAAATTCACATACGAGGAAAATGAAGAGCCCTGAAAATTCTGAAATTAATGTGAAGAAGTTGAAACAAACATCTGGTTTCTGCAATGCGCCGGAAAAACGAAATGATCAAACAAAATTTGATGTTACAAAACTTAATGTTAATGGAATAAGACCCTTTTCAAATACAATTACAAGAAGAAACATTAGAGATTCAATGTTTGAAAAACTAGTAGGGTTGAATTGAAACATGATTAATTGTACACAATAGTAAACCACAACAAGTTTTGAGAAAATAATTGGGAAACTGGATCACTATTAGTTGTATTTTAAAAAATATTTTGTATTTAAAATGTTTTTATGGACGTATTTTGTATTTTATGTCTAGAATACTTTTGATGAAGTATTTTGTATCTGAAATGCTTTTCAGATTCAAGTATTCTGCCAAACTCTGATCATAGTGCACTTGTGAATGGCGTGGAACCCCAAACGAAAGGTACCAAGCTCTTCAGTGTGTAAACAAGAACGTTTCACTGAATACAATTGAACTTACTGTAAACCCTTAGAAATGTAGGTAATTGAATAATGTGTTAACTGTCAAACATCTGTAATTATGAGCATCTCGAGCTTTTATTGACATTTCGTGTTATCATAGGTTCATCGTGTACCTTTTAGTGTTATTAATGTACCGTTTAGTGTATGGATCTAATTTAGTTTTAGTATTCAGGCGATTCAAAATTGCCTTCAAACCCGGGACTTCTGTTCCCCATAATTATGCCATTTGTCAAAAGTATTTTGGAAAACGATATAACTTTGAACTTTTAGAAGAAAAATGTCCCTCGCACTACGAAGGGCGAGATGGCGAATTATAAAGCACTGTGTTTGTAATTCATTGTCGACATGAATATTAAAACTGGGCGACAATTTGTAGACGCGAAACATACGATAATGCGAACGGAATTTTGAAACAGTAAGCATCGCTCCGCCAAATCGCTAAACCCATCACTTTACACCGTTTCTTCGGTGCGGCCTGATTCGTCTATGCTCTACTTTTCTTTAGTTGGCTTTTTACCTGCTTTTCCTTTGCAGAAGCGAACTCGGGACCTCGGACCGTGCGTATCAAAAGTTTCGTCAGCACGGCGCGCGTCATTGTGTTCCATCGGTGAGGAAAGGCTTACGATTTGTCAAGGACAAGATATCAAACAAGATTCTTCAAAGTGTTAAGCAGTCCTTTTTGAGAGGCTGTAAGTTTCCTACACTTTTGAAACGTTCTGTTTATGGCATTGGGTAACTACCGCGCCTGAAAGCGGAGCTGCCGAAAGGATTGCGGCCTTGTCTCTGCCTGCTTTGCTGGATATGGATTCGGGTCCAAAGAAAAAGGATTGGTACAAAGACGGTTGTAAGCGGTCCTTTATAAAACATCAACAGACATGTACATGGGTATACTATTATTTCTTATAATCGATGATATTGAAATATTTACATAACCATGGACTGTTATCAAAAGCCCTGTTATCTTAGTCCGTTTTCCCGAATTCGCGGCGTCTCAGAGAGCAACATCCCACGTACGTGAGCCGCTCATGTCTTTTCATTTGGAAAATAGACTAACATGTCAAATTGAAAAAGATAACAGACGATATTAAATGAATGAAATAAGTATTCAAAATATAATAAAAACAATGGAACTTGGGCTTTATTTGCTCCATTTGATTCATGGGGCCCGGCGCAACATATGGCTTTTTCAGGCTTGAAGAGGAGGTACTAAAACAGTTGAGCATCTGGAAATGTCTCATCGCAGCGTGAAATTCGTTCTTCCATGACTTGACCTGAGGAGCAGCTGGCAATTCCTCGAAGTTCAGTGCTTGAGTCGGAGGGAGAGGCCGGTGTAAAGCAAAGGGTGATTGGAACGCTCCGAAGTTGTCGGGGCATACGCAGCTAAATTCTAACGGTTTTGCTTCTTTTAATAGTAAAATAATAAAGGGGTATAGATGCGAGAGTTATGTTGCAATACCAATAGTAGTAATATTGCTTTATAAACATTGTTTGGGAAAACAGTTCCTGATGAAGACGTTTTGTGGCCGTGGGAAATGACCCGACCAAGAAAAGGCTTGGTTCTAATGACATTCTACATTTCCAAGGGAGATTTCTTTCCATTCATGATTGAAGTCAGAAATGTAATAAGCAAGTAGGTTACAAAAGTGCGGTATAGCCTACCAAAGGCAGCATTCGGACACGAGACGTAAACAACTCTCGATATCAGAATTATAATCATTGTCGACCGTATTAATTGGAATCTTTTTTAACTTGCATTGTGCAATTCGAAGTTTCCTTCCAACGAGCTGCATCCAGCCACTGGCATTGAACGCATCCTCTGCATCTGGGGCTGAGGGGGCTGAAGCACTGCGAGCGCGCGGTGCGCGTGTGGCGAAGGCCGCTTCCGCCTGCTGCATCGCGCCGGCGCGCACCCCCGCGCGGCTCGAGGCTGCGCAGGGCGGGGCGGGGGGGGGGGGGGTGAGAGCGAGGGTGCGCACGGAACAGCGTCGTCGCCGGGCGCCCAGTCGCGCCCTCCCTCCGCCCGAGGCAGCACGCGGCGCGCGCGCCTCTGAGACCGCGCTCCTCTCGCGCCCTTCTCGCGCCCTTGCTTGTGCGCCCACGCGCGCGCGCGGGCGGGTGGCGCTGCATCGCGAGTGCAACGACGTGCCAACGACCGGCGCCTCCGACGATTTGTTCCTTTCTGTGTGTTTGTCGGACGTGAAGACACTTTTGGAAGAAACTTCAAGAGAACGTAACTTCTTCACTTACGCAATTTAGTTGAACAGCGTCTTGTAACGCTTCACTTGTTAGCTTGCGCATTTTACTCAGTCAGTATTTTAGAACTTTAAATCGTTTCTGCTTCTGATGAAGGAGTACAATTTGCAAGTTCATAACGAGTTTCGGTTAGCATTGATTTCAGAGTATTTTCTGAATATAATATTTGAACAATTTCGTGAACGATAACTTTTGAACCAATCCTGAGATTAGCGTGTTCGACACATGCTTTTTCTCAGATGTAGGCACAAGAAAACTGTTGAATAATGTCTTTCCAACGTTCAATTTCAACATTCAACATTCCCGGTAGTCTTTCTGCTCAAGGCCAATGAAGATATGTCAGTCTTGCATCCTCATATGTGTATTTACGTTAAATACATTTTTCTTTCCACGAATGCATCTGAAGTAATTTTACCTCGATATGGTTAATGTTTATTCTCTTTAATATGCAGACAGTGCGAGATATGATCGCACTAAATATGTTGAGTGAACTACAGTGCTACTGTAAATTTGTAGTTGTAGAGACCAAGAATTATGCCAGTAATTGTGTCTTGCTTGGAAATTGTGCACGTATAGATATTACAGAAAATTGAATATAATTAAGCATCTTACAAGACTACAACGTGTCATTCCCTTTCGTGTACAAGTGAATGCGCTCATTTATACTTCGCCGATGTTTTTCTTCCACAAGAGGAATTTTCCTGTCTTGAAAACAGGAGTATTTTTCTTGGTGCTTGAACGCTTCAGAAACTTGATATTTTCGCCCCTAAACATTGATTAAACTTAGCTCTCATTTCAGGACGTAAGAGTGCGTACATTTCCTTATCGTTCAGATGTTCCTTTCACAAAGAAACAAGTAAGCAGGAGGAGTTTGCGCCGTTCGTTCCGGGGTAAAATTTTGACTTTGACGGAAGAAGAAATAAATTACTTATTGTGGGAATTAGAAAGCGCTCCGGGTTGTAGGGGGTGTCCATTCGTTAAGGCGTTCGCTGGAGGAAGAAGCAAGGGGCACCGGAAAGGCGTCCACCACGCAGACCTCGCCGGCCTCCGACAAGTGCACATTTCGCGACGCGCAGGGTGAAAGAGCGCACGCTTGTTCAAAGATTGTATTTTGACTTTGGTGGAAATAGAGGTTGTATTTTGTATTGGCTTTGAAGATGCTGGGAAGCTAATCAGCGCTAGCAATGAAGATCGTCAGAGTACACTAATCTGGCGTCCAAGTAGGATGTTTGCTGATGAAGTGAGCAAGCAAGTGCGCAGGTAGAAAGTGACCACCATTCTCTCAATTGCAGAGTTTTGAACTCGCTAGAAGTTGTAAAGTAATTCTCAATTCTTGAAGTCGTCAAGAGTTAGGTATCAACCAAAATTCAGCTTCAAAAACTTCAAAGATCAACTTCAGCGCAAGTGAAAATTCGTTTGAATATTAATTTAGAGTTTACGTTACCCATTCATCTGAGAAGCAAAGAAAGTGAACAAGTACTGGCAGGAAGCGTGCACAACAGGGCTGCAGACTGTTCATAACGCAGACTTCGTCAAATTAATCTGTTGGTGGATGAGCTAGTGTTGAAGTTTGTTTTCTGAAAATCTAACTAAAATTAATTTTACTTCAAGCGTGAAGTCGCTGGGAGTTTGGTCTCCCGGTCATCACAATTATCCCAAGTAAAAGCATATTCATTTCCCATTAGATATTCTATGGTGGTGGAAGTAAGAGATAGGAAGGTAGTTACACTTCGCTGAGAATTGAAGCTGGAAATAAACTCATATTTGCGCGTGAGTTGTCGGGAACTAGGGTGACCGAACCCTCGGCATTAGCTGAAAACCGACTTGAGCATAGATTTGATATTTAGGTTCGCCTTTTACAGGAGGATCAAGTAGGTTGGCAATGAATTTCACCTCAACACCTCGTCCATCCCGCAGATCTCATCAGTCTCCATCAAGTGAACATTTCGCGGAAAAAGAAACCCAGTGCTGTTGTGCCCAAGTGTGATATTTTGAGATAGTTGGAAGTGGAAGATTGAATGCACTGCGTGCTTGAAATTGCCGGGACTTTGACGTCAATGACTTATCAACGTCCAACATCAGCAATAGTGAAAAACAGACGTAATAAATGTTATAGATAAAAGAGGAGCTGCCATTCGACGTTATAAACGTTCTGACAGCCACAGCAGCCTCAATACGAAAATCAAAACTACTACACATAACTGGAGTTAGACGCGTATTTTAGCCTTAACAAAAGGAGAGTAGCAAAGCAGGCGCGAGCCACAGAGCCCGCGCGTTGATTCACCGGTCGGCGCGCCAGAGCCAGTGCCAGAGTCTGAGACCGGAGGAGCCGGCGAACAGGCGAGGGCAGCGCTGCGGTGTGGGGGCGGGGCCCCGCCGCGACCGCCTCTGATTTATAGCGCCGGGCGATTCGGAAGCGCCCGCCATGTGAACGCGGGTGGTTTGGATTCGTCCTTGGTTATTAAATATAGCCGTCCCGCGGGCATATGCGTGCGCCGCTGCCGATCGCGCTGTGTAATTCCGCATGCGGGCGAGGGCCCGCCCGGCGACCGCTCTCCACAGGGGGCGCGACGCCCCCTGACGGGCTGACGCCGCCGCCGCTCGACGGGAGGAAGACGCCGACGAAGGTAACTGCCGGCCGCTCACTCAGAGGTGCGCCGTGAAGCCCGTAAGAAGCTGACTTAACTCCGGAGGTTGGGATGAGGTCGTCAGCTAAGGGCCGCTGCACACGAGCGTTGCGTTGACGCGCGTCGTAGAATAACACTGTATTTTTTGAGAAATGGCACACGACCGCTTTTGCCATTCCGTATAAGATAAGTGTTGATCAACGACGCGCGTTGCTTACCGCGCGTCAACGCCACGCTCGTGTGACATAGGTCTAATCGGCCTCTCTTAGCATTCACATCACGCGGTCAACGGGAGAAACGTTTCCGGCATTTTCGGCCTCCAACCTCATGTGTCGAGTAAAATCCATCTACACTTACACACACTAAAGTGTAGAGGACGTACGCCGAGTGCGTGTACACCCGTTGTTATTGATCGAAAAGAAACGATGTAAGTACCTTCAATCACCGCGTGATGTTCTGAAACCGATTATCTGCCGACGTTTTTCGTACATACCGCCCCTGCGCCTCCAACACCGGAGTCGAATCTTCTCCTTACAGACTCCACGTGGAGCCCGTTGGAGGTTCTTTTTGCTTAACTGAAGCGACTAGCGAATCTGCCGCGAGTGCGGAGAACTAAAAACGAGCACGAAGTCTGTGAAATCCGCGCGCTTTCTTGAGCTCTCACTTCACTAGATGCGAGAGATGTGGGGAGGAAATATTTCTATTGCTTTATCCAATTTGTAGCTTCTTTCGTGATGCAAATAGTCTCGGTTACACGGTACGAAAATATTTTGCTATGCAATGTCAACTCTGCTCGTTGTTGCAAGTATTACGTTGCGTAGTTTGTTGTGCGTGGCTGCTTTCAATTTATAACATGCTTAGAAAGTAATATACTATTTGGCAACCAATTATTTTGCCATGAAATGCGAGGGAAATTATTTCTTTCATGCACTCAAAGTACAGACTCTGTGAAAGGATTTATGTGAAGAGCGAAGGTCGAAAGACAGTGTCATCTTGAACTCTCAATTCGTTTGAAAATTAGCTTTCTTATTTACTACTACACTTTCAAAAATATAGGAGTAATATAGGTTTCGAATACAGGTTTATTTCGTTATCGTTAGCAAATTTAAAAAATCGCCGGTAAAAAATCTCTGTATTTTTTTATTATAGTTATCTGATGTATACGTAACGCTACCGGAGGCTGCTATCTCCACCCTTAAAAATCCCATAAAAATAGCATTAAAATTCTTTACAAATTAAAAATTCGGCAAATTTCTAATCGTAGACTTATATCAATGAATGTAACATTTCTTTTCAATGTAATGTAATTGAAAGATAGTACGTGTGCACAAAAAGTAGAAAAAATATGGATAAAGATCTTAAAACGGCTAGTATGTTAAATGTTAATTACGTCCTACAGGTAATAAACGCGCCATTCTTCTATAATGTAACAGTAGTTTTCAACCACGTACGCAAATATTTAGGTGTAAAATCCCTATTCCCTAATTCCCTAGCGAAGAAGTATCCTAAAAATGACAATTTCCTAAATCCCTCATTAATTTTTCTCTAGGTTCGGGCAGGACCTGAAGGCTCGAGCAAGCCCTGAGAAATGCATTTAAAATATTAGATCACTCTTCTTATATTTGTAACATGCATATATAAAAGTAATTAGGAACAACAGTTTGCTAATACATATATTTGGCGGGCGTGTTATGTAAATTTTAAAGACATTGTTATTATTATTATTATTATTATTATTATTATTATTATTACAGTATAACATATGTAAGGTTTTAATAATTCGTCGTTTTGATATTTTTCGAAAATTTGAAAATATTTTCTTGCCTCCTTTTTGGCAAGTGTTCTTTGGGGATCACACGTGTTTCGACGTAAACCTCAATGTCGGGCATGGAAACAACGCGTGTTGAATCAATGGGAAGGGGAACCCCCTCTCCCCCTCCACCCGCCAGCGGGCGCGCGCGACACCAGTCGACGGCGGTTGTTGTCAACTAGCGCAGATCAATTTCAGCGCCCCCTTGAAGCGCCCCGTCTCCGCGCCGCCCCCTGCTGTTCGCTTGTTTCCAACTCGCACACGCGTAGACCTCGCCGTCGCGGTGATCGGCGCAGCCTTGATGCATTGGACATTCCGGCCATCGAACGTTTGTATCTTGCTTTCAGCGTCATGAAACTTGGAAGGTTTCAGCGTCTGATTGGTTCATAGCGAAAGTTCTGTTCTAAAAAAAATACTGTAATTTCTTTTGTGTACAAAAGTTTAAAAAAAATCATTGTTTTACTAGCCTACATTCAAGATGTAGAAGAAACTTCTGATTTAAAAGTTGGTATTTGATAAAAACGAAAGTATACACAAACGCGTTGCATCTTTATGTAACTACGGAATTTATAGAAATATCATAACTTAAAAAAATATGTTTTTGGATAAAAAGTATTAAAATGTTGAGAAGACACTTTCATGGTATTAGGGAGATATAAAATACGTTGAACGGTGAAAGATTCAATAACAAATTAATCGCACCAATTTTGATAAATTATCGAATGCTCTTCTATGAATCCCGTTCACAAAAAAGCGTGCCGTTTCCATGGGCGGCTTCTATGCTGTAACGATTAACCTATCGGTCTGTTATTTTCATGTTTGCGGGTTCAAATCTGATTGAATCCGTGGATTTTTAAAGATGAAAAAAATCCGTCGTACGCCTTCCTTCGGAAGGGAAGTAAAGCCCGTTGTCGCATGTTATAGATGTACTGCGTGTAAAAGATCCTCAAGCTTAAAAGAAGTCTTTGGACTAAGTTCTATTCGCGTGTTTCGTCGCTCGAGTGATACCTTCTTTCACTGATAGATGACGAATTGAGCGAAGCGAAATTCGTGTGGTCAGGCAGGAGAGATGAAGTCGTAGGCTTCCGCGGCCAGAGTCATGTGCGTGATCTGGGATGTCTGGGTGGCCGCGTCGAAGGCTGTGTTGCCGACGTTTCGACCATCCTGTCGTGGTCTTCCTCAGGGTCTTTCTCTGGTATACCAGTCCTGAGGAAGACCACAAGATGGTCAAAACGTCGGCAATTCGACACAGTCTTCGACGCGGCGTCACCCGGACAGCCCAAATCAAGGCAGGAGAGATGTTCTGACGGTCTGAACTACGCCACGTAATACAAGAGATCATCGAATTCAATTATTGCCTGATGTATTATTATTATTATTATTATTATTATTATTATTGTTATTGTTGTTATTGTTGTTATTGTTGTTGTTATTGTTGTTATTGTTGTTATTGTTGTTATTGTTGTTATTGTTGTTATTGTTGTTATTGTTGTTATTGTTGTTATTGTTGTTATTGTGATGTGCTGTTTGAGAACTATTTCACGAAAATTATTGAAACATTCTATTTTCTGAATATATTTCTTAACACAATAATTTCGGTTTTCGAGGTGTTTCACTTTTTCTGGGTACGGACCGTAGTACTATGAAGCGTAACATTTAGTTTGGTTTGTGATAAGGAAAATATTCCGCCATGCTATTATTACTGTTTTTATCGTTGATGTTACTTGCAGAACAGTTTCCCCATCGTGTATCTACTCGCAATTTAATCCATGTAACGATCACAACTCCGCACGCACGGCGAGTCCCTGCGCCAAACGACTTCAAAACTTTTGCTTCGTGGATCGATGAGGACGGGAAGGAAATTTGGCGTGCCATTAATATAATGATATGGACCCAGGCTCTGAGATTGCGCTTATTTGAAAGCTTCTTTGCTTATTTCATTCTTTTGAACTCAGAAGTGAATGAAGTAGAAATACAAAAGTAAAGCTATTATTGAATATGAAAATCGCATTGCAAAATAAGGTACCCCTTTTTCAAATAAATGTTATTTCTTCTTAAGCGTTGCTTAATTCGAATAATGTCTTAATGTAGCATATACCGAGTAGATTGCGGCAAAATTGGAAGGAACGGGCAAAACATAGTATTTGAAATATGATTATTTCAATTTTTACGTTAAAGAACAGTGACACCGATTTAATAAGCCTCGAAGAAGATTAATTCATTCATAGTGTTAGACAAGCCTTACAACAAGAGTGACTATCAAATGAATGTCTGTGTCTATAAATGCCATTTGTATATGAATCTTAGGTGATATTTTCGAAAACGTATTCGAATAAACGAGGCAATAAAATGTCTATTGGATAATCAATTTGTCCTTGAACTTGATTCTTTGCAGTGTTTGCACATTTCGACAGTCACGGGGATTATCATATGCAGAATAAACGAAACGAGATGGTGTAGTTATTAATATTAATAGTTCTCATGTTTTTTATCTCTACACGTAGCCTAGATAGCTCTAGCGTAGATAATATTCGGCTGCTAAAACAATAGGTTCATAGCCATCGTCATGTGTCCAACTGCATTGCTGAACATAACGTGAATTTGATAATACGTAGTTTAAATTAAATAAAATGTGCAGACGGTCAGGGACCCCAAAATTTTTTATCTAATTTAGTAAAACAAGAAAATAAATGCTGAATTATTTATTATTTTTAAACGTTGCCTACATACAAATGTCTTCAGTATTATCCACGGTCCTGTACATTTAAGGATAACTTCCATTCAACGATTTTGTTTTGTATATTATTTTTAATAATGTTTTTGACATTTGAAGGAGTTGCATAACCATGAAATTACATGACAAGGAATTATAAACAGCATTGTTGTATTTAATTCTTTAGAACTGTCTTCATAGAATCTTCTTTCGTAATTATAGAATCAAATCATATTTTATGAAAGTCTAAATCCTACACATAACTGATGCAGAAGGTTACGGTCAATTACGGTATGAGGTGTGACTACTTTCACGAACAGTAGAAATGATGATGGAAAAAATACTATTACGAATAGATTATGGAACTGGGCCACTTTGATATTATTTTAGATATTTTAGAATAAATGTGTACCAGCTTTCCATTCTTAAGTGACAATATATTGTACAATAATTTAACTGTAAATAATTAACGTACAATGAAAACAACGCAAAGGCTTAGAGCGTAATATGCATTCGTCTTAATTTATGATTCCTTATTAAACCTGAGATTTTTCATATAATCAATAAAATGGCACCGGCGCCGAATTGCAGCCATGGCGCGTAATTGATTCGGCGCACTTTCATGAAGCGTACAAGAGTCGGGCAAACCTCTTCAATCAGATCATTTACTAATTAATGTTTTGAATACGCAGTGTGCCAGAATTTACGAATTCTTTCTCCACAAATTAGTAAACTCGTGCTAAAGATCGCACTTCGTAGCTGCAGGCGTTTTGTTGCAACTCTTCGCGTTTCGTCGTCGTCGTCGTTTGTCACGTAATTCTTTGGTGGACGCAGTTCTCGTTTGTCTTGGCGGTCGCCGTACCTCCTTCAGCCCCTGACTTCCCCCCTTCCCCCACTCCCTTCCTCGGAATGTTCCTTGTTTCTTCGCCGCCTCGAGTCGGAAGTCGCGAAGTAACCTACCTATCACGAACACGACCACGAAAATAAGTTTGCCGATCTCTTATTACGGTTCTGCGAAAATGTTACCGCAGTCGCCCTGAGCTCTGCCTCGAGCGCGGCCAAGACTATGCGCCTCGGAAAGTGTTGGGGTAAGCCTGTTCCAATTCTTTTCAGAAAATAGTTCTTCTAGCGTATTTCGTTTCCATGTTATGTGTCTAGTTGAATATATTTAGCGTAACGTGTAATGGGTTAGATTTTTTTACAAATGGAGTAGCAAACCGCTTTAATCCGACTCTTTTATTGCGCAAACAGCTCTAACACCTACATCGAGGAAGGCAACAGTTTTGGAAGGTTGTAGAGGAGGTTTCCGCAATTTCAAAAGGATTAAGATTTATAAATGATCTATTGATTATTTTGCCAGCATAGTTAAAAGCCTGCCTCGATGCCGTATGAATTTCAAGTATTGTCCAAGAGCGTCTGAAACGAAGGACGCTCATTCGAGCCCCGTACAAGGCATCTGTTTTTATACTTTTGCTGATATCAATATACTTGTAGCGTAAGGCTCTATAAAAATTGACAAGTATTTGAGAACTAAAATAACTTTCGCCTGAATGAAATTCTTTGGATGTTCGGAAGGATGACACTGTATGCTTCTAATTAATGAACTATAAATTTTTCAAATGCAATAAGGTGTAATGGAGCCGTATATACCCTTCTTGCGAAAGCATTACAAAAGTATTAACTAAGAAAAAACTTGCAAATATTTGATGACGAGATTGGTCACGTTTATTACCATGCGTGATTTGCATTTGATTCGGATAACTGTGGTTACTATAGTCAGGCTCATTAATGATTTTTTAGTCAAACATAGACAGTATTTTAAATACTATTTTCTTACTTCACTAAAAAATGACGATTTTCACGGGAACCGACGAAATACATTTCAGTGTATTCTTTAGTTATGGTAATTTTTACAATTTGAGCTCTTCATTATGTTAATATTTGTATAGTATATGTTAATATTTTAGCTTTCTTTCCCGTAAAGTTAGTTATTAATTCTGTCCGGAATTTTACGTTCGTAAACGTCTAATTTCGACAAAACAAAATGCAGGGCATCACAAAGGGGATTTGCAGATCCCAGAAGGTCACTGCGCCCAACGTTTCTGTACTGTTTTCATCTGGATGAATGTAGGAAGGGAAGGAACCTAAGGAGAGGATGAAGCCTCGTGTGGCGAGCCGTGTGACACAATGGGCGACTGCGGGGCGCAGTGGGGACGGTAATCAGCGGGGCGGGCCGCAGGACCCGGGGGGGTGGCTCAGGGCATCAACTGATGTCACTGCAGTACCCCTGTGCAGGAGGTCCTAAGTTTAAGCCCCGACAGTGGCAGGACTTTCGATTCTAGCTAGATAGCTAGGTCAATTCAGTTGCTGTCTGGAGGAGAATTCTAGCGGCCGGTTGCTCTGATTGGTACTTTTTGTTGTTTCTCCCATCAACACCAGGCGAATGCCGGAGTAGTACCCTAACAAACGGGCCATGGATCGCGCGCGATCTTTCCTACCTCATCTTTATCCTATCATCACACCTTACATATACACTAACGCGCACTACACTACAACACATGCTGGGAGACCGGTCAGGAGCTTAGAGCTCATCCCGGCAGGGGCAGTGCCCCGCTGGTGGGAGATACCTGGTTGGGGAAACTCCTGCTGGCGGACGGGCGTTCGGCGCCGG
Organism: Gryllus bimaculatus; assembly: GCA_017312745.1. NCBI lineage: Eukaryota > Metazoa > Arthropoda > Insecta > Orthoptera > Gryllidae > Gryllus > Gryllus bimaculatus. Next base: position 4,007,791 of record BOPP01000011.1, on the reverse strand, counting down.
ATCTCACCATCTGCGGGGCGGAGAAAGCTCATCAGAGGGGGAAACGTACACTACACTTACGTGTCTAACGACCTTGCTAGTTGACGCACCCGCAATCATAATCAATCAATGAAGCGGGCCGCAGGGGCCGGATAGTCGCAGGGGTGAGTCGTAGTGGAGGGGTGGGGTCACGAGCGGGGGGTTGGCGAGGGACCTGGATCGCTTTCCAGCACGTCAAGGGGCGCCACCGCCGCGCCGGTGACTGATGCGCGCCGCTCACGAGCCTCGAACCGGGGTCTTTGAGGTCAACCGCCCGCCGCATCACGCGAGGCATGCAACGCTCTCCCGATGCTTTGACGTTGATTCGGTCAAGGAGTATTAATACTACGTAGGGTTATCAATACGGGAGCAGAAAACTTTGAATACTATAGTGTAATGAGCGTAAAGGCAATGCCTTATAGTAAAGACAATGTGGGAAATGTGAGTTTAGTCCCGGCTGAGAATTTATGTGTTCAGCGGCAAAGAAGGCTCAGTGCACCAACTGATGTCATTGCAGTGCCTCTGACCGGGAGGTCTGGGATGCGAGTCTCGACGATGGCAGGATTTTCGACACTAGCTTGATATTTGGTTGAATTCACCCGTTGTCTCGAAGAGAATTCTAGCGACCGGCTGCTCTGATCGAAAGTTTTCCGTGGTTTCTCTGATCAACGCCAGACGAATGCCGGAGCAGTACCCTAAGAAACCGAGCACGGACCGTGCGCAATATTTCCTTTCTCTTCCTTGTCCTTTCCACACTTCTTACTTAAAAACAGTTACACTCCCATGCCCTACATTACCACATACGCCGGGAGCTTTGAACTTCCCAGCTCGGGAGGTGCCCCGCTGGTGGGAGATACCTGGTCGAGAATAGCCCAAAAGCCGACCTAGATCGGCGCCGAATCTCGCCAGTTAGAAAGGGAAGATCATCTCCCGGGATGCACTACAATTACCTGACTAATGACCTAAGCAATTGGTGCGCCTGTGACCACTAATAAATAAATAACGTTACTAGTTATTGGTGAACAGGATTAAAGTTAGAAAAAGTACCTTCGATATCATGATGCACATGCGTGTTTTAAAAAACGCTCTACATTATTTTTGATTATTCTTAACTACTTCATTCGGAACATATCTGGATGTTTGTCAGTGAGTGTTTTATTCGCTAGATTAGGCATCGTAGATTTAAATTAGGTTAAAAGAACAGCAAAAGAAATTTGTGTTGTACGAAGAGTATTGCTCTGAATTAATTTATGAGCATTTTGTAGTATTATATGTTGCTCTGACTCTGGAAGTTTTGTTTCATTTCTTGTGTGAGAATCTAGCATTCAGAAAGCGAGTTAAAATACTTTTTAACTCTAAAGTAAATAATAGATTGTTGATGTAATTTATTAATACAAAATATTGATGCACAAATTTTGAAACAATTGTCATTTAAAAAAATGAAAAAAGATAAATTCGCAGTTTTTCAGAATTTTGAGGGATGATTGTATTTTATTAATTACACTCACGGTTTCCCGGGATCCAGTACAGGGATTCTCAACTATTTTCTGTCATGGAGCCCTTTTAAAAAGAATATAACAAAATATTAAATAACTGAAAATAAATAATTAGTAACTTCATTAATATTTCTTTTTAATCAATGCCATCGTTTTATTACATCTATCAACCGACGGTGCGTACTGGACTCCAGACCACCAAACAAACCCTGGATGATCTTCCATCCCTTCCAAAATATCATCCACCTCTGGGAGGTCGATATCTACCGCGTTGGGGACCCTTAACCTGGTTTATGGTCAGCCAGCATTGTTGATAAGGACATACATTTCGTAGCAACTATAATTTTGATTCATAACGAGCGAAGTTCAAGCCTTCGAATGTTTAATAAAGATCCTGTTGCAAGTCGAGAAGTCAGGAAAAGGAGTTTGTGTAGAAGCGCTTACGTACGCCTGGTCACATTTACGTTTTTCTTTTGTCTTCGGTTCACAAGATATGTGACAAACTTGTGAATTTTTAGTTAAGAAAAAATAGGTTTAGGACATTGTATATTTTTAGTAGTTCGTAAAGATAATTCACAAAACAGCAACGTTCTCTAAGAAATATCCTTTTTAAAGATTTTTTTTGCGGTTAACTGGCCCACCGGCGTTTCGTTGTGTTGGTTGTTTTAATGTACCATGTAGAAGTTAGTAAGTAAAAATAAATTGCACAATTGAACTTGTGTGAGACGTCGCTCCGTCACGTTCGTTCAATTCTGTCCGAGGATTGTGCGATGTACTTATCATCTGCGTTTTTTTTTTCATACTGAGCGCGTCGTAGTATGTGAGCTTCGCGTGTGAGTAGCCTCTCTCGGCGCGGCACCTCAATTTGGAGCGGCCGCAACTTGTTGCGCGGTGCGACGCGAAGCGGCGACGAAGGCAGCAATGGCGGCGCCTCGGCGCTCAGGCGATAAATCAGAGGCGGCGGCGCTAATCGCCCACAGAGCCCACCCCCACCCCCAC
>BOPP01000011.1:3971180-3999715 GCA_017312745.1 Gryllus bimaculatus | reverse complement strand
CGGTGTGCGGCGTTCGGCGGACTCAGGCGCGTCGGTGCTGGCGGGAGCGCGGGTCGGCGGGCGTGTGGCGGCGTCGGGCGGGGGTGGGCGGCGGCGTGGGGGCGGCGAGCGGGCGGGAGGAGGTGGACGTGGGCGCGGCGGTAGTGGAGGCGGTCGGCGAGGGGGCTGGCGGGAGCGACGGGGTGGCGGCGTCGTCGGGGGGCCGGTGATGACGGGGGATGGTGGAGGACGGGGATTACGTGTGGGTAAGGGCCCAGGTTGTGGTTCAGCTGGGGCGGGCGGGTGGCGGGCGTGGCGGTGCGGAGTGAGGCGGCGCGCGAGGCTGGGGCGGGCGGCGACTGTCGGGATGATTGGCGGGGCGGCGGCGGGCGGCGGCCGTGCGGCGGGTGGGGGGCAGGGGCGGGGCGCCGGCGGGGGTCTGAGTCGCATGGCATGCCTGTCTTCCTGCACCTCAAGGGAGAAGTCAGACGGGCTTGTCTTTCAGGATATCTAAGATATTGTCTTGCCTTTGCCTGACAACAACTTATTAATCAATTGATTGCCAAAACAATTTCTTTTTTCAAACTGCATACCTGGAAATAAATCTATTCTTAAAAAATGGAAGTTATTCGTGTATGAACACTGGAATACACACTAACTCGGTAGGAAACGAGTGAAAAAAAACCAAAAAGAAATTTTTTAAAAGTTCCCCTTCTCTGAGAAATGTTAGTGAAAAAGCAGTAGTTGGCATAAAATATAATTATTGAAGAATATTTTATGCGTGCATTTTCCAAGTTATTTCATTGTCAATAGTTTTGCTTTATTGCTTAACAGCAAATCAACAGGATTAATATATTGGATAAAATTTTAAATTTTTTTATTTCTGGTTTTCATTTTAAAAAAATGAATACATAAACAACATTATTTGGGTTATTTGGCTTCTGTAATGTTTGCATTAAAGAAAAACTGAGTAATTTTATGTCAACGCTTTTTTTTATTTTTTTCCTTTAATCAATTTTCCATAATTATACAGAATTGCATTAAATTTTAATGGGTGGTGTTGTTATTTTTAATTTACTAGTTGCACGTATTGAGTAAATTACATGTGATGTTCCATTTTTTGCTGCAATTGAACTTGCTTATAATTTGAAACGTTTTCAGTATATTACTGACAATATATTGTGTACGTCATTAATAGGAGGAAGGAAATATTTAAAGTTTTCGATAGCTGTAATCATTTCGTATAATTATGAAAATTAAAAAATTGGATTCAACAAATTCATGCTGGTGGGTAGAGTAGTTTATTGTGTAATCTAATGGTGATGCATTTGAGACTTTATAGAATAATATATCAGCTGATTACTAACCAATTAATTACTTGATTCTAAAATTCATTTATTTTCCCATTTCTTATTCATGTGCCATTACTTATTTATGTTTCACACTTTAACTACTCGATGCATTCCAGGAAATAAAAAAAAAAATAAAAAATAGAAATGCAGCTAGGTTAATATTAGAGATAAGTTATGTAAAAAAGAAAATTGGTATACCGCCGCCGCCCGCCGCCGCCGCCACGCGCTCCTCCAAAGTACCTGGCCCTTCGGTTGGGGTTTTCCGGATTGCGAAGCAATGACCTCCTGTTTTAATGCTGAAATGCAATATGAGCGACATTGACATCTGGATCGTTAGTAATACGTCAATGTGAATGTAGGAAGGATGAATTCCCATTCAACCTACAACATGTCTGATTACAGCCACTGCATAGTAATTTTCTTAAACTATTATTACTATAATAAACCATTATAATAAAATACTTGCTGCGGTAAACAATAATGATGAACAATGTTTCTACGAACCTCAACTTCCAGTATACGAATGATGAGGAAAAATGGAACCATCTGCTTCTTAAAAATTAGAGCAAAATACAAAATTGTGAAATTTCTTCTTTCTAATTAAATTGAATTTGTATTTTTTAGAAATACCATTGATCCTGAAGCCAAAAGGCACGTCCTAAGATCACCAAGTTGAGACGATATCAGAACTGGGTTTCGAAGGGTAGGATAAGCGAGCACGGATGGAGAGCTGGAGCGCGGTGGAGATTTTTGTCACACTTACGTGTGATTCCTTTAGACTTTCATTGGAATGAGCGTACCCATTAATCATCCATTCACGTCTTTACACTTGCATTCCACCATACATACAATTTCTGCATTGTAGTCAATACTCAATATTAGGAAAATTTGTTGGAAGTGCACCGTTTACTCTCGCCTCCTTCACCTTCACGACTCATCTCCACGACCTCGCCGCTTTCCTCCGTCACCCGCCTCCACATCCATCACCACTGCCTCAACCGCACCAGAAGAGGTGGCTCAGGGCATCGACGGATGTGACTGCAGTGCCTCCTGTGGGTTGGAGTCTCGATGGTGGCAGGGTTTTCGGCACTTGCTAGACACCTAGGACGAATTCAGTCGCTGTCTCAAGGAGAATTCTAGCAGCCGACTACTCTGATAGATATAAATGTATTATCTTTTAAGAATTTAATAATTATTAATCTGAAAATTTAGAGGCCGCGCCGCTTTGACGTAACGGTTAGTGTACTGGACCGTTATACCCAAGTTCGCGGGTTCAAACCGATCGAAGCCGTGGATTTTTAAAAGCGAGAAAATCACTCGTGCAGCTTCCTTCAGAGGACAAGCAAAACCGGCTGTCCCATGCTAGTAGATTTACTGTATGTAAAAGATCTTCGACCCTAAACGAAGCCTCTGAACAAAATTCAAATTGCGTGTTTCGTCGCACAAGAAATACCTTCCTTCTCCGCTAATTAGTAAAAGGAGCGTAGCTAAATTTGCGTGATGAGAAGAAAGAGCGGGCGTGATGGCCTGAGCCTTTCCACGTAAAATAAGGCGTCAATCCAATCCAATTCAATTGAACTGCATAGTATTAACTATTTTAATAGTTGATATTCTTTAACAATAAAATTTTCTGTAAACCTTTGATTATAAACAACATGAAATATATATGCACTGTCCCCTTTCCCTCCCGAAAAATTACAATTTATAAACAGAGAAGATCAATTCTCATTTTCGCAGATAAAATTAACACTCATTCCTGCTTCAATTGATTTTTTTCCCAAACAACTGTTTGCTTCCATATTGATTTTTTAACATAGAACGTTTAATTTGTACTGTACTATATTACAAAACTTTCTCCTCACTCTTGTTTAGCGCTGATGTAAGTGCTCGGCCGTCGTTTTATTCTATGCCCATTCCATATATTATTCTTCCTTGTCATCGCCAACCATGTACATCCGTAGTATATACTCTGGTACATGCCCTTATTTATAGTAATTTACGTTGCCAAAATGTACTAACCCCCTTTCTAGAAATTCCTTTTACTATTCCCGTATATTGTTTTATGTCTTTTGTATTCTAAATCAAAGCTTCTACGACTTGTGGATGTCCACTTCAGTCTCCCACATCCCTGGAGCGTTTTCTCTCTTCTTGCGTTTCCCCTTTTTGAGATAATACCTAAACAATTCATTTGTTTCATAAAATCCCTGTTGGACAATTTCATCTGTTTCTAGAAATATATTGTTTTTTTAACGCATTATATATTTATTGAGTTTTTCTGCTGCCTCAAAATTTGCAACCAAACCGACTAAAATTTACATAATTTATTTCACTTATTCACAATACTATTTCAGAGTCAATATTATTTATTTTAACACATCGTTCCAAAAACGTATTCTCATTTCATCTTCTCTTGCTATTGTTTTGTTTTCAATTTTTGTAATGTAATATTATTACTTATTTTGCTTGTAAGAATGTGGCTCATCTCGCTATATGTAGTTATGATTTGATAATGACATTGTTAAATTACTAAATTGTATTATAATATACAATGATATATTAATTGATATAATAATTTAACATTAAAGCGCAAGCTTATATTTTTAAATTTTAATGGAACGATTTATTATTCTAGAGTTGAAATACGTAAATAAACTTTTCCTTTCTGCTTCGAATTATTATTCTGTTTCTTTTTGGATATTCCTTGCACGTAATGGGACTTACATGTTCGCATCTGTCAATTTATCATCTGGCGTGTGCAGCTCTTTGCCAGGAGCACAACGGTTGAACATTTGGTTCCTCTTCCACATAACGGTCTAGACGTATTGTTCTCGAACGCCGCGTTCCGCGGGGGCCGGTGCATTCACGTCACACGCGATGACCAGGAAGAACGACATCGCGGCGCACGCTCGCGCACCGCTCATCATGCAGGCGCGTGCGCGCACGCTGCGCCGGGCGCCGCCCGCCCCCAGGCCGCGGGTGCGGTGCGCCGTGGGCGAGGGCGTGGGCGTGGGCGGGGACGCCGCGCGAAAGAATCTCAACGAGCTTGTATATTCTCGCTCGTTGAAGAATACGCCCAAGAACGAGCCGAAATGACACTTCGCTAAACAAGTGAACATCACGTGTAATTCAGAGAAGTTTCCCTCCGCCGCGACAGCTGTGCAGTCAAACCTCTTCGTAAAGTGTTGATGTTTATTTATCCGTCCTTCTCCCAATATTGCTTAAGAATTAACTCCTTTATTATGACGACGATCGACAGTTTCAGTCGATTGTCTTCCGAAATAATTTTAAGACTAAAATTTACATGGACATAGCTTCCCAACGCAATACACCTTTGCCTTGGGAGTACTGTTTTATGAGCGTATGACGTGTCGGGGTTGTCGATGCATTTCACCTTATTTGACAGTTTGCATCGCAATAGAAAGGGGTCATGAGTACATATGACTGTGCCGAAGGTGTTTAAAACGCTTATTTCAGTCCTGTAGTGAATCGGATCTCCACCCAGTCATTGACCCTCAGACAAACGAGAAACAATTTGCTAGCAATGTCCTTCCATGTGTGTCCAATATAGTAGGAATTGTTTGGTTCTCAGAGATCACACTACCGTTTCCTTCACATATTCCTCTAATGGCACTAAGAATAAAACTATTCTATAAGAAAAATATCTTCAAACAATTATTGTCAATTTCACGTTCACTCTAGGTTACATTGTGTAGGTTTTTGCTTTCTCGCATACTACTAGAGAAAATATTTTATAAATTATTTTAACTAGAGAAAAGTAGCAATTTTTTGACAGAATGATTTTGGATCCATAATATCGAAAATGTGCGTACCTCTTGCTTTTATATGTCGTAAATGACTTCCTCTAACAAGATGTCAAAATTCACGTTTAGTGAATCGCTGACTCCTAAAAATTGGTTTTTGGCAAAACATATATCCGTTCTGAAAACTCGTTGAAACAAAACGAGTTTGCGTGCTTCACAGGGCCTAGTCCAACCCCTGTGAAGTGTCATAAACCCAACCCCACTTCTAATTCCTTTCCAATTCTGGACGCTGGGTACTGACGCAGGAGCGCGTAAGAGAGAGGCGTACGCGGAGACGCTATTTGGCGGTCCTCTTAGCGACTGGCTGAGACGAGACTGGACAGCAGACCAACCAATTAACTGATGATTAATCATCAATAAATTAATAATGATGAATAATAAAAATATTAAAGGAGTATTACTCCTAGCAAGCGCTCAACACCCTCCTAGGAGTTTGGAGACGCGTTGCGTCATTATTAGACACAACAAATTTTAAAAAAGTACTAGCTATCGAAAATGACGTAAATAATTTCTCAAATCTGCAAAACTTCTTAATGTTTCACTCGAACTCGTGCAATTTTCTTTTAGACCATTGAATTTTCGATGTACGTTTCGTGTCCGGGGTAGTAGTTAAGCTCATCGCGTACTAAATCTGTGAGTTGAAATCCCAACGTGTACACCTGTACGGATTTAAATGTTATATTGCATAACTTTTACCAATCGTGCAGAAAGAACGTGCTAAATGTAATCGTAGGCTTCCACAGCCTGTGTCACGTGAAGGCTCTCGGCTGTCTAGGTGACGCCGACTTTCGACCGTCATATCGTGATCTTCTTCAGGGCTGGAGTAATCGTATCTTCCTTGCATGAAATTTACTACCACATGTTCATTGACAAAAAGCGATCTTCTGAAACCACCTTACAAGCCCTAAGAGTTTGTAACATTTATTCTGAGAGAGTATTTCTTAAAAATGTATATGCAGTTGTAAATGTTCTCTCTAATATTTTAACTGAGAGCCAGAACTGTACGTACTTCATCGCAGACAACCTTGATTTCTACGGGAATGAAAAAAGAATAGCTTTGTTTATTCAGACTGTTGGTGCCGTTAGAGATAAGACAAAACGGCTGGGAATAAAGCCGAAAAATCAAGCCTGGGTTTGCAGTGAAACCGTTTTCCTGGTCCCCTTCGTTTTGCAATGAAATGTTGTTTTCCTCGAGTGCCTCCCAGCTGTGCGCATTGGTCTGCCATCGTAGTGGGTCGCGGGGGCGGGGTAGCGGTGCGAGGAGGGTCGGGTCGGGTCGGGTCGGGTCGGGTCGGGCCGGGCCGGGCAGGGTCGGGCAGGGTCGGGCTAATTGGCGGAGGGCGCCCGAGGACTGGAGACTGCCCCTCGTCACGCACAGCGCTGCGTCGTAGCTGCGAAGGCGAACCCTAGCTCCCAGAGCACCGCACCCAATTAAGTTTTCGGAAGGGCCAATGTTATTAGTACGAAAGAAATTGGCGGAAGACCAGGTTTCAATTTTCTATTGATTCTTGGAGTAGTGATTCCGGGCAGGAAGTTGATAAGGTAATTAATCTCGTAAGTGTAGTTCACGTGCCAGCGTTGAGAGTTGGCTGTGATCTTCCCCCGCTGGATGGCGAGTCTCAGAGCCGACCTAACGTCGCCTTATGAGGGTTCCCCCAACAAGGTTTCTCCAACCAGAGGGGCACCGCTGCAGCGAGGACAAGCTCTAAGCTGCCGACCGGTCTCCCGGCATGTGTACTAGTGTAGTGCATGCTAGTGTGGGTGTAAACAGTGAGGATACGACAAGGAAGGGGAAGGAGGGATCACGCGCGTCCCATGCCTCGTTTTGTAGGGTTCTGGTCCGGCATGTGCTTGGTGTTCACCCGAGAAACCACGGAAAACAGAAATCCGCTAGAAGTATCCTCCATATAGTGACTGAATTTGACCTATCTGACTAGCTAGAGTCGAACATCCTGTCCATCGGGACTCGAACCCAATTCTTCCTGTCAGAGGCACTGAAGTGATGACCTGAGCCACCTCTCCAAGATTTCAAGAAGGTCATCGATTAACACTACTAAATGGATACAACTGATCACTTACTACGCGAATTGTTTAAGTAAAGAGAGAAATGATAGAAAGAGATAAATTGACAAAAAAATGTTCAAAGAATTTTTTCAAAAGGGCCCAAACTTTTTATACGTGTTCGTTTTACGGTCAGCCAACCGAAAGATGCGAGCTGGATGTGAGCGGCGTCACGATTCATAATACATAAAATCACGTATTGTGTATAATCGCGATTCATGGAATGCACCAACTAGAGCTGCCTTAGAATGCATTTTTGAAGTTTTCTGGAAGTACAGGATTTCTGGGGATTCACATTTTTGCTAAGAGAAAATATGAGCATGCCATTTCATTGTTAAGGTCGCCAACCCAAGGTCGGAGTTTTTAAAGTTGATATTTTTATAGCATTCTCTTGGGGTTCTCATTTCTTCACACGTAAAATATTGGACCTTACAAATACAATGAAGATTGGAAGATTGGCGATATGTGTAAGTGAATGCAAGATGTTTCATGAGAGTTGTATTCATAGATAGTGAGACAGTTGTTGATTTGAGATGCAGAAATTTAAGTTCACGTCGTTTGTTTTGTACTGTATTTATACGATTTTTTGAAAACCAGTTGAAAATAAGTTAGTTGTTGAGTCGGTAAACTTTCCGAAGAATGTGGAGAAAAAATGTGAGACGTTTTGTCGACTTTTAATACAAAAAACTTAAAGCTGAACTTCAGGGAAAAGTTTAGATTTTTCTTTTTAACGCTTCTAGCCACACACCAGAGAGCTGTAACTTTACTTGTATTAAATATGGTTTTCAAACGAGTTTTGATTTCTTTCATCAATTCTTAATCTGACATGGATTTCAATTCCAGATTTTTTCTCCAAACCATATGTCATTGCTTACAGATAAATTTTAATTGGAGTATACATAGCAACAATTTCGAAATTTAGCCATTTGATAGTTTTGAGTATAACGCTCATCATGAACCATTCTTAAGCGTTTTGGTGGTCAGAGGTCAGAAAGAGGACATGATTCGTTAAACTTTTAAATAAAAATAAATGTTTTAGAAAAAGTTTACAACCAATCATCAACGAATTATATTACTTAAGGCTTGACGGTTCTAGATTGTGGTAGTACCTTTTACTTAACGTTTAAAATAAGTTTTCAGTTTATACCACTTGATTCCACAAATTTCTTGTCTGTTGTATTTCTACTTTCATAGTAAAGAAAGGGACAGCGATGTTTGATACAGACAGATGCGGCTGATGTACGACGTGCCGTGTACGGTGACGAAGACAAAATGGATGGCCGACGAAAGAAACACTCCACACTCGCCGCGCGTAACGCGGAGGGCGCTGCATGGGCTACGAGCACGCGAGGCGACGAGCGCCGCTGCGTGGGCGCACTCACGTGCTCTCCGCGGCGCAATCGAAGCACGTGCACGTGGCCGCCGCTGCAGCGCGGGCGGGGGGGGGGGCAGAGGGGCGAAGCGAACATCGCGTGGGCCGCATCCCGTAGCGCCCCCGCCGCACGGTGCGGCCAACCGACGGAATCGCGGTCAAAAGATGAACTAGTAATGGTGCTGACAAAGCACATACTTTGGCGCATTGTTTCTAAATACTCCGCAACATTGTACTACTACATAAACCTACAAAAGTGTTTTTCAAGCAGCAAATTATTTTTCTGTTCCGAGACTCGAATGCAGATCCTCGGAGCCATCGCCACACACGTACCACTACGCCATAGACGCGCCCCATGGGTCGAACTCGGGCAAAGTCATAAAAAGGTAAATGCCCGATTCATGTAAAAAAATTGACATAGAAAATATCTGTTAAAAATTCCCAAAGCCTCCAGTCCGTTCAGATCAATCAGGGAATATCAATTGTGAAAAAAATCAGCTGAACTGTTTAAGCGATAGCGTTGAGCACAGACGCACAGAAGAACATTTTGCCGTCAAACGATTTTTCGGTATGAAGAACCAACAAAACATGGATTCCGGCTACACCACCAGTTGGAGGATTTTTTCTAAATTAGCAATACGTTTTATCTACTTTCTCGTTACCAGAATCCGTCAATAAGTTGTTTTTTTTCTGGCGAAATTTCCGCGTTTTCTGCCGCACAATTACATAACTTTCTCTTCTTACAAAGAATTCGTATGACGAGGAAGTGAAAAATATAAATTACCCCGCCGTAATACTGTACTAAAACACGATATTTCAAATAAAAGGAAAAGGCAGTTCGAGTCAGAGTGTACAGTGAACAAATGGCTAGCATCCTAATGCTGCGTACGTCCAGTTAGGATAACGAGGAGTGGTTATCGAAAAATCAAATCAAAATATTTTAGCGTGACTCGAAAACCAAAGTAACGTTATCTGCAATTGCCAACATTTTAGGTTTGTTATGTAATAATGTTGCTAGTTAGAATGACGATAGTCAAGTGACAACTGAGTACGCTGCTCTGTTTTTTATAAAACTGTAGTTCGTCAAACGGCCAAAGGAGCTCTACTGTCTGCGCATCTCGTTCTTCCATCCTGGAAGGTTCTTCCATCCTATGGAAGACAGCACACTGCAACGTTTGGTATCTTTGATTAGCGTCTTGCCCATTATTGAACACGTATTTTTTTTCGATTTTATGTGTAATTGTCAAGAAAAGACACATCTTGAACGCTTTTAGCTTCTTTTGATTTTTGTTGATTACAACACCTTATATCACGAAACGGAAAAATGTTAAATAAAAAAGTTACGTATTTCTCCTACGGAGAATTCGGGTCTTAAATAGAAAGCGGGGGTTCCTCATTTAACTTTTTTTATTTTTCCCCATCCCCACCCCCGGGGATAGGGATAAGGGGGTCGGGTTTTGCGTTATTGAATGGGCCCCGTCGATATGAACAATTTGTATTACCAACTTTGCTTGATACGATGCGTACTTTTGCATATGTCTTCAAATTAAGTTTTACTACAGTGATTATAACGATTTACACTTGCCCCGTGACTTCATGTTCTTCGCATAGTACATTACAAAACAGCGCAATTCAGTGCACCTACTAGATAACGCGGACCCTTTGATGTGGACATGTTGTGGTGGAGTTGTCGGATCAGCGAATGGATGGAGCACTCTGATGTGACATGGCCGATCATTAGAGGTCGGATTGTAATGAAACGTCATTTTTTCTTTTTATTGTAGAACAATGCTGTTTAGTATAGAAATTGATTTTTTGTTATAACAAAACTAAATGACCCATTTTAGACATTTTTCATTTTTCCACTAATAAGTCATTTTGTACCATTATACCTTATTTTTAATGCAATTTCGCCGATTTTATCTTTTTTAATATCATTTTCTTGGTAGTTGCTTCAAACAATACTTGCGAGATGCAACAAATGTTCACCACAGTTCCTGAGTAGCCTGTTCGATTTCTCCGCTCATATGTTGTAATGCCAGCCATTATGAGTACTGTATAATCTAAGGTTCCTGTGAAGCGTATCGGTGTCATTGTCAGGTCGGCCGATTTCGCCATTAACAAAGGCAGATGTTATTTAAATGAACAATCCAAACCATAAGTTTGAAAGCTGCGATCACTTGGACGAAAGGAAGAAGCCTCGATTACATCAGTAATCGACAGCTTGTTCTTCTGAAGTGGTTTTGATTAAACCTTTTCGTAATTTTTCTTTGCTTGTAGGGCATTTTAAAAACGGTTTTAGAGCATTTTATTGATACTTTTTGGCAAGATTTTAGGTCATCAAAATACGCCCCCTAGCGATCTTATCTGAAGATGGAATATGGAAGTCTGTATGGTTACCACCACGTTGGGAAGTGTGTTGTTCTGTGAGCCGATCATACGAGTGATGATGCCTCTGAAGTTTTATAGTTTGTGTTTTCCATCCAAGATACACATTAGCATGATAGATATTATTACAAAAATACTTAGAACTTTTGAAAAATGGTTTCATTTCATTTGCACGAGAGGTGCATGGCGGCACTCTCAAAATGAAAATAACCGTGTATTTGACAGCGTGTTAAACATTAGCTAGAGGGGTTCGTGGCTGCGCTCCCAAATATTTGTATGTAGTCGTGTCTTGTCAACGTTTTTGTCTTCACACTTTGGTAAGTCTGAGATATACAGAAATAATATGAGAATATTCGGCCGTTTACAGCGAAAGTAAAAACACTTAAAACACACGTTTGAATAGGGGACCATCATGGCGGTGTCTACCTCGGTTGCAGGTTTGAGGAACCATCACGTTTATTCCTTTCGTTAATTCTCAAATTCACGCTATATTTTAAATTAGCAGGTGGTGATTTATCGTTTCTCAAATAACATTTTTATTCTTTGGAGGGCAATTCGTTTGAGGCTACCCGCTTAATCGTTTCTGCCGGCGAGGTTTGTTTCGCACCAAACGGAGTTGTGATCAAATTCTCGTTTACTTTTCATGCGCGAGTGTTTTCTAAATTACACAACCGTTCGGAAACGCTCTGTCCCATGCGACCAAGGTTTGGTAGTGCGATCGCGCCTCGTCGCGATCAGGTGGTCATATGTGCGTGCGTGTATAAATACTATTGTTATGGTTATTGTTGGTGCTGGCGATGGCGTCAGCGTCTCTGTCGGTTTAGATGTTAGTATTGGTGCGTCTGTGGATGTAGGTGTCGTCGTTGTCTGGCGATAATCTTGTGAACGGTGTAGCGTCGTTTAGACAGAACGACGATTTGCCGTAAGTCAGTTTTTAGTAACAAGTTGCCACAAACGTGAATTCTGTCATCAAAAAGTAGTGGAGGAAATCATATTCTATCAACAGGAGCAAACATTAAACTCTTTTTCTGTGTCAGGGACCCACAAGACTAGTTTTCGTTTCTAAAAATGGCCATTTTTTTCTGCAGCATTACAATATATTCTCTATACTATGTAAGTTGTACACGAGAAAGTAAAACTGCATCGGCGCCCTTTCCAGCTATCCATGGGAAGTACACATTCTGATCAAAAGTATACCGAAACGGCTGAAAATGACTTACCAGTTCGTGATAAGCCCTCCATCGGTAATGCTGGAATTCCATAGCGCGTTGGCCCACTCTTAGCCTTGATGACAGCTTCCACTCTCGCAGGCATATTCTCAATCGGGTGCAGGAAAGTTTCTTGCGGAATGGCAGCCCATTCTTCTCGGAGTGCTGCACTGAGGAGAGATATCGATGTGGGTCGGTGAGGCCTGGCACGAATTCGGCGTTCCAAAACATCCCAAAGGTGTTCTGTAGGATTCAAGTCAGGATTCTGTGCATGACAGTCCATTACAGGGATGTTATTGTCGTGTTAACACACCGCCGCAGGCCGTGCAGTATGAATAGCTGCTCGATCATGTTGAAAGATGCAATCGCCATCCCCAAATTGCTCTTCTACTGTGGGAAGCAAAAAGGTTTTTAAAACATCATCGTAGGCCTGTGCCTGGATAGTGCCACACCGCAAGCCGCCTCCATGACAAACACGACCACGCCATACCACCGTTTCGGATACTTGGATGACGTGGTGTGATTTGAGGTTTCGGCCGCGCGGATTCGGTGTTCGGGGGCACCGCGCGCGGTTGCGTGCAGCCGCGAGGCTGCTCCCAAGTCGGTTGCGCTGCGTGGGACATCGAACGATTTCCAGATGCGCAACCCGCCCTCGCCAACTCGCGCTCATCGGGCATTCGGAATGAGGCGAATTTCTGTCAGTTCTCGTTTCTGTTTCTCTCTTGATGCCCCTTACAAACTTCGTGCCGTTTTACTTATTTCCATGAAAAGACGAAAATGTAAATAAACATTTTGTGCTCCGGTGGCTATGCCAATCTGTAATTAAAAAGTTTGCAGCGGTAATTTTGCACCCAACAACTTTGCTCTGCGCGTAATTACAATTTTACTTGCAATTAGCTCCACGGTTTCTCTGGAAACGTTTGTGTCTGCTAGTCCAACGAGTGAAGTGACTAATTGTGTGGAAGTGTTTCATTTAGATTTCGATCAGATAAAATGAAACATTGCGTTTTGTTGTAGAATATTTAAGCATTAATAATGGAATGGGATATATGTGTTACATTCGTTGACGAATATATTAAATAGGAAGCAACATTTGGACCTATTTAAATTCATGGACCCTTCCAGACCCACGTTCGTATTTGCTATGGATGTATCGCAACAAGATTTGACGATAACTCTATCGTATTGTCATCATTGACTAATTTTCTGTGTTTTTCACACATTTTCAAAACTCAATAATTCCTCAAATGTGTGTGTCTACTATATTTTCCTCATCTTCGCCTTGTACCAATGCTCTTGATTTGCGTAAAACTCACCTATTACCGAATAAGCTCATGATATCCGCCCATGCTTCTCTCACAGTGAACTGACAATGAACATTGGAATATAATTTACTAATAATATTATTAATATAAAAATATTACAGAATACATTAAATTCAATATAACTTTATCACATTCTCTCTGATTCATTGCCGGCAGTAGGCATAGGCAGACTGGGTCGCTACGTCTCTGAAAGTCAGATGGAGATTTTCACAAAAAATAGTAAAATAAGAGAAAATAGAATTATGAATAAATAATGTTGAGCGTTTGTCGTTTGTAAGTCGTGATAAGAGTCTGATGTTGGATTGCATTTACCATTAATTTGCAGTCTTCGTACAACGAATTCGCTGTTCATTTCTTCATTACATTATTGTTACAAAATTTAGTTTATCTTTATATAAAATACATCATTTGTACTAAACAAAATTAATCATGTGTCGCATGTATACGTAAGCTTCCGCGGCTCGAATCCATAAATTCTCGGCTATCCGGGAGACGCCGCGTCGTTGGCTGGGGTGCCGACGTTTCGCCTGCCATGTCGCAGGCTTCCTCAGTGGGCAGTGACCTGAGGTCTGAACCTTCCTCGTCATTGCCCTGAAGAAGCCTGCGACATGTCAGGCGAAACGTCGGCACCGCAGCCAAAGACGCGGCGTCTCCCGGATAGCAGCGAATTTAATCACGTGTCTCCCCTCTCACCATGACACAGCTCACAAGCTGATATCCATGCCAGAAGCGAGATTCTAACCCTTTGACTCAAAACTGCTAACGCGCGTCTTCCTTTGCTTCCCCGCTATCCAGATCGGCGAAATGTAATAGAATGTAAATGTTCTTCAAATCTTTTTTTTTTTTAATCTAAAAACAATTTTTTGCCTGGGGCTCGAAACTGCGTACATCGGGTATTGATCGAGATAGAAGTGTAAACTGAGGGAATCATTTCAAAATATTTTTAAATAATAGTATATTAATACCACTAAAATTACATGTTGAACTGGGGGTGTAAAATAATATCAAATAATCAAATAAAAAATAATTTTTCAATGTAAATATTGATGGCTACAGGGCTTTTGTAGCGTCGTGCTCCTGTTTTACTGGACCTATCTAGAAAAAAAACAGGAAAATAATTATGCTTTAGAAAATACTGCTTACAAGAAGGAAAAACAATGCATTTGAAAGTTGAATTGGCTGTATAAAAAATTACGTAGAAGAAAATATTTCTACCGATTCAATGAACGTCTATATGTAGTTTCTTTACCAGCATTGCACAGAAGCAATGGAAATGTTCGGTACATGTATGCACGTGAAGAACAGATTCATATGAGCAATCTATAATATTATAGGATCAAACGGGGTTCATGAGACGTCTGAGCCTTCGGGTGTTTAGAAGGATTTGTGTCTTGTGGGCGTGCCTCCAAAGTCCAATCTTGGTTTCGCCGCAGGCCTACATCAATTTCGAGTTATCGAATGGCCCGATATATCTGAACTCCATTCCGTTTTCTATATATTGACGGTTAATTCTGTCTACTGAATTGTGGGTTGTCCGGACGTTGATTGAATGCATGAGTTACGGCAGTATAGATTTATTTGCTTGAAATACAGCGCACATTTAAATTTTGTCTTACAAAGCCCGTTATCGTAATGCTTCCGAGTTATGTGAAATTATGATACGAGGGAAGCGTATAGTCACTTCAGTGGAAATGTACATATTAAAATGTATGTATTAGTTACATATGTTATAATTCATATTACAAGACAACAAATTGAAATGTACTAAGTATTTGCTGTTTATTCCAGTTGCTTTTATTTTATTTCTTGTAATTTGGGGTTATTGATGATTTGGTGGAGTTGAAATTCTTTTTAGAATGTTTGCATTCCGTGATCAAGGGATGAACACGTTCTTGGATTATTCAACTTATGAAAAGCCAGGGAAATTGTTTAATGAGTAACAAGAACTTTGGAAAATATTTTAGAATTGCCAAAGCACGAATAATATTTAATTGGAATACTACAGAAAACAAATTCAGAATTAATTTAACACCTCGGTCAATTCATTCCATGTAAGATAATTTGATATATTTATACTAACAAATTTTCAGTGTGTACAATTAACATCCAACAACGCTGTACTTCAACCAGTTTTTAAGCGTTTTCGTCAATTTGAAAAGAGGGTGATCTTAATTAAATTAGAATACCGTTTTTGCCGGTAAATAAGAAGCACTTTTTTCCTTCAGGAACTTGTGAAAAAACAGGATGCATACAACGGATGGGAAGTTTTGTAACCGTTTGAATGCTTAGTATACAGAATTACAAAAATTAAACTTTTGTACAATGAAAATCAGGAATTTGTATTTCTACAAAATTGACTATTACAGAAGCTAAAAGTATTGCAAGAAAAAAATAATGCTGCAAATTTCTTTGGGTCAACGTCATGGCGTAGAAGATTTATGAAAACGGGCGGTCTTTCTAAGCGTGGTGGAAAATTATCATAAAGGCTCCTGGCGAATTATGAAGAAAAAATATCATTTCTTTTCACATATCACAATTCCCATTCCTTTCATAAAAATAGAAAATCAAGTATAGAATTTAAGAAGTAAAGAATGAAATCCTTCTTGAAAATAGGGGAGCGTCATATACACTGGTGCGTCTTACACACAGGCAAATGCAGAAATTCTCTTAAGTCTGTTATGTACAATCCTATTTTCAATGTTTGTAACATGTTTTCCGTTATAAAAAATTCAGAAATGTAACAGAAGTATCTCAGGAAACTAGGTAACGTCGGCACTGATGAAATAATATGACAATATGGAGTTACTCATTCTTGCCATGAATTTCGGAAATGTTTACAATTTCGGATTCTTACAATTTTATTTAGTCGACGCATGAGAATTTCATTCGGAGGTGCAGTTGAGAATAGGCGGAATAACGCAATCAAATGTTTGTGTTTTTCGGTCCATATAGAAATCATTCATTATTTTAGGATTTTCCCGAGTTTCTGGGCATCGAAATCCTAGATGCCTCTTACGCGACCGGTGGCTGGATGGTTTCTTTGCATTCTGCGCACATTGGAAATTAGTAATATGGGAGTACCGAGTGCGTGTTCCTAGCTTGCGCCTTGCTCGTCCGCGCGTTTCTATTTCCGGCGACCGCCAGCGCCCCCTACACGCTAGCAGCAATCAGCTCTTCCGCACTCAATCGCAGCTACTCCATTTGCCTCCGGAACAGTCCAGATTGCAAACGCAGCCGATCAGATGGCAAAGAACTTCCCTGCTCTAGCAATGAGATCGCCAGTCCATGATCCGAACAGAGCGAGGTTGAGGTTGCGCTAACCCTTGCTAGAACTTCTGAAATGCCTTAGAGATAAACGGAAATGAGTTAGATACTGTCAAATGAAGTGTGTGAATTAGTTTTAGTTCATATTAATCTCTTTTGATCTCTTAAGCACTAGAATTCCTAACATAAATAGTAGTTTATGCATCACGTAAAGTATTACTTCTTTCTATGAGGTTGCGATTCCTGACCCCGTTGTCACTTCACAGGCGAATATGTTTAGCACATCTGCTTCTGACTTAAACGTACTTAGTTCGCCATTCACTTCGTTATGAAGCATTTCCGTATCGCTATCACAGTGATTGCAAACTATGAAACAAAAGTGAGTGAAGTTGTCCGTACATCCGCTAGTCGGATGAACCTATAAGGTTCAACATACACTTTCAGTTTCTAGCGTGGCAAATATTTAGTTTCATTTAGAATCTATATGTTGTGTTAGATTTACTGTACTTGCTTTTACGGCATAGGCAAATAAATCTCTTACCCGGCTGTAAATGTGAAGCTTTTCTTAGGCACATACTGTATTGAAACTATCCAGCGAGATATATTCAAGGCAGTAGTGTGTACGGGAAAGAAATAAATCTTTGGAGGTCTGAATCGGTCTTTGGGGAATCGAGATTTAATTCTTCGCTGAAATGTGTGTGATCGAACAAGATTCAAATAAAGTCTTATCTGGGAAATAGTGAAGTAATTGGAAAACGTGTTGGTTCTGTAATTTTATCAAATCTGTAACATTTTCTGAACGTTCTTCCCTCAGTTCGTGATTTCGCTGAAAGCGTTGTTTGTTGCCGGCAGCGCTGGCGCCATGACGGGGCGCGGCGGGCGCTGTGGCAAGGGCGCGAAGAAAGGGCGGCGGTCGCAGCGGAGCGCGGCGGCGGAGGCGAAGCTGCACTGCGACGAGGCGCTGGGCCACGTCAAGGCCGGCAACTACGCCAAGGCCCTGCGCTGCTACCACTCGGTGAGTAGCAGCACACTTCGGTTCAGCGCACCGGAACGGACTGCGGCACGACAGATCCTTTTTTTATTTTTCTGTACAAAAAGTGGATGGAAAGGGACGTTCGTTTCTACGCGTTATGTTTCGGTGCCGAAACTAGACGAAAGTCATTCCAGCGTTTTACAAGATCATTTCTGGTCTTTGTACGTAATCGTTGTGAAAATACTTCCTCTGGAGCCATAAAAAGCGGTGAAGATCAAACATTTGAACATTTGAACAAATTAAGTTACGTTATATGGACTGAGCAGGGAACTCGTTGACATTAGAACACAGTACATGAATTATTTCTTTCTACATAATCACATCCCCAACACATCAAAACGCTCTCGAAACTTCAAAATGAACAAATCGCTCCAAATGCATGACAAACCAGAGAAAGGTTCAGGTCAAGACGCCAGGAGCGCGGTAGTGAAACTGGATGAAATTTTTTCGTAGAAATTACATCCAGTCTGGTCAGTGTCTTTTCTGTTCCGGCGAAAAGTGATGAAAAAATGATCGTGTAAAACAGACTTAAGACCTATCAGCAGCGTGCTGGCCTTGTCGGGTTACCGGGTACGTGTGCTAAGCACGTAGCCAACCCTATGCTGTATTCTCAAGCTGAGACGTGAGCAGAGCTACAGATACTGGGACATTGCAACGCACGCCCACAATTATTTTTTTGCCATGACCGCGAATCGAACCTGGAGTTACGCCGTCGAAAGCGAGCCAACGCTAACCAACGAGCCACCAAGGGTTCAAGAAAAAGGGGTTCATCTAAAAAAATTCTCATTTAGCTGAAACATGGCTATAATCTGATCAGAGGCATATACCTCTGAGAATGTGTTTCAGTCTATAATTTGATTGTTTTGTGAGCTATATTTTTTGAAGTATTTACCAGTAAAATATAATGTACTATTTGTATAAAAACACATTTTATCAGTTATTAATTGATTGACAATTATAGTTGTTTCGTCAATGTCCGTTACAATGTGAGAGTTAAATTTGTTTCATCATAGTCAGTATATTTTTTTCTAGCGATTTCTATCGCGGGTCTAGGTTTGGGACTGCGGCTATATAATTTCATAATATTGAATAATCTAATTTCAAACGTTTTATTTCTGTCCTTCATTTAGGATTTTTTTGTTCATGCCTTTATTTCTTCATAATTTCTTTTAACTCTCCTATATTTTTGTAAATCAATTTTTTTAATCCTTGCGCTTGTAATATTTTATTCTGTTATTTTAATTTATCAAAATCACTACTTTCACAATATTTCAAGTAAACACGTATCGTTTCGTTGGCAGTGCCACCACATGTTTGAATCTCGTGTTATACATTTTCATTATTCGCAATGCTTAACATACCGGGAGAGGTTGCTCAGGGTATCAATTGATGTCAGAACAGCCTGTGACCGGGAGGTCCTAAGTTAGTCCAGCAGCCGAGACAACCTATGTCGATAGCTAGGTGGAATTCAATCGCGTCTGGAGGAGAATTCAGTGGTTGTCCGTGACTTCTCAGATCAATACCAGGTGAATACCGGAGCATAATTCTAATAAACGTGCCATGGACCGCGCACGATCATTCTTCCCCTTCCTTGAATCCTCTCCCCTTACTCACACGCACACACACACACACACACACACACACACACACACACACACACACACACACACACACACACACACCTACCTACCTACAACTTACATGAACAATAACTAATACACAAGCCGGGAACTTTCCCGTGTTAAACGTCACCTTCTTCCCTATTCTTCCATTTCCATATTGAGGGTAAAAGTTGTTCACGAAACACGTTTATTTCTATAAAAACTGTTTATATGTGTCATCCAATGTACTTACTGAATATCAAATAAAAATAAAAACAATGCAATAGATATTTGAATCAAATTTTGAGATTCAGATTGCTTACTCAGAATTATAGACAGATGCTCTTGGAACACATCGCCACTCTTTCTTAAAAACAACGCTTGAATTTGCTTTTCACTTTCCTTGATTGTCATAAAAATATATTGGAAAATCTGTTTACTCTTACAAAGCTATGTGCAAAAATATAGGATAAAAATTTTATTCATAAATATAGGATAATAATCTAACTCTTGGGAGTGTTATAAAAAGCAATTGTAATACAATAATGTGTCGAGAATCACGAACGAGCAAAAACGCAATAGAATGTTCAAGATGATCTCATCCTCTCGATTACGATGTAAGGAAAGTTTGTTTGAGGCCTCCAAAATTTCTGGTTTTAAGGCTCTAGAACGGTTTGTTTTGGAGATATATAACTATATTCATTCCACAAACACCGCCTACGTGTTGCGGGCTGCATTTGACATAAATATTTAAACACTCAAGAAATCCTTTATATTTTTAAAGTTAAAGTGCAATTCGTCAAGCCTCCGTAAAATTGTTTCTTTAAAGACCTCGTTTGTAAAGATTGGTTGCCTGTGAGCGCCACAATCTATATTACTGAAATGACATTGAAGAAGATTATACAGTTCAATTTATTTTTTGTAATATGTGTGTATGTGTTAAGTAAGAGTAGTAGTGTTTTTAGGACGAAAGTGAAAACATTGTTTCCCACATTTCTTAAAAGTTAAGATTTAATACATTTCTTGATGATTAATGTATCATCCGAATATAGACATTAAAATGCAATAATGTGAATAAAGTAAGTACTAATGGCAACGTAATCTGTTTCAATACAATTGTATATAGATTATTTCTTGTTCTGCGTTATACTGCTAAAATAATATTAATCAAAAAACTTTGAAGGCTACGTCATAACACTTGGTCAATGGAAAGAATTGGACGATATAATCCTTTGCCAACGTTTCCGAAAATGTATTTCCATTATCAGGGTTTGCAACCATAAGACATAAACCAACAAAGAACTGAAGCTAAATGTTCTTGCAGGTTCTTTGATGTTTTCTGTTTTGGGCTTCCTTGCAAGACCTGATAGAAATATATTTTTGGCAAAATTTCAAAATTATTTTTGACTCACTGCTATACAGTCTAATTCTTCCCACTGACCAACCCCCATGACCCAGCCTTCGTTATATATATGGTCATAAAAATTATCCATGTTGTAAACAAATTTGATTTGTTTTTACATTTTCGTTACACTTCTATAAAAAAAGTTGCAGCTATTAGGAATTTGTATTCTTCAAAACAGCTTAAAACATGTAACTTCGAATTTAAATACACTATAAACTCTGTTTAAATGTTTTAAATACAGGTCTTCAATCATTGTAATGACTGGAAATACTGGAAGTAGAAAAGACAAAAAATGTTCGAGACGTTTCAATCTCCCGCCACTTAATGATCACTGTAGGGCATCTATCGGTAACTTTGACAACTAGAAGGTTTTGAGGTCTGTCGTGGTAGTTGAAGAAAGATCCGCGGTGCGGCGCGCGCTGCCCGTAGCGTTTGAAGGCAAGTGCGGCAGGAAGAGCGCGGGTTGAGAGCGTTGGCGGTACCACCCGGCACCCGGCGCTCCACTCCCCTTCCACCCTCGACGGCGTCGCTCGATAGCACAGGAATGCGGTGGGTCCACCAGGCATTGTTCATCCATTTCCCCCAACAAAAATCATCAGTTTCTCCATATTGGATCCCCTGAAAGGGCATTTTTATTAGTAGAGAGACGATTTTTATGCCCTAAAAATCTTGAAGTATCCATTTAAAAATGTTTCTTTATGACCTAAAAAATATGAAACATTCACTTTAATATGCAATTAGAATTAACAATATTTGATTTTCTCGATAACATTCAGGAGAAGCTTGCTTGGAATGAAAAATGTTTTTGTGCCTATCTTACTTCTCGGAGAAATAATTGAAGTAATTATGCACCTTAATGAAGTACCTTGTAGGTCTTCTTTCACTTTTTGTGTTTGGTTTAAAAATGTACATTTGCACAAGTATTTTATCATCTACACAAAAGAGAAAAAAAGGTGATCATGGCAAGCTATTCTAACCAATGAACTCTCGAAAATAAATCTATTCTATGAAAACATGAAAGGATTTCTCTATTTTGACGAAATATGCAAAATATCCTCTTATAATTACGCGAATATGCACCAACAGGAAAAATAGGGCAAATATACACTAACATATTAATCTACATGGCATCCAATTGTAAAGAAATGCCAAGAAATTTCACTTAGCTATGCCCTGAAGCAACGGACAAAAATATGTAAAATCATGGAAATCCGCTCCCTAGTAATTAGCATCATTCTCAGATTTTGTTGAAAAAATAACAGTTTACCTATTACAAAGACCTTAGGTTTATGATACACAACAATTACAGAATGAAATTAGTTTGGTGTAAAGAGGAGAAATGGTTTGATTATCAAAGCGTGATCAATATTACATTAATATTTCCCACTGAACACCAAATTATAAAAACATTTATTAAAAATAATGAAAAGTTAAATGATGCTATTTTCTTTTATCCTTGTGATACTTTCTTCTAAAAAAGGGATGAATTAGTAAAATAAATTTGAAGATGAAAATATTTTTTACTGCTTTTGCAGACGTCACTCTGACATTGTTTCCTTAAAAGAGATTTTTAGAAAATTTAATTAATTGTTACGTTCGTTAAGCAAAAGACCCATCTCTCAAAGATGTAGTAAATTGTCGGTGCATTTACTTGATCTCATTCGTATCATGTGCACTTAGGCGTACAATCTTAGTACCAGCATTGAGCAAGTTTGTATTTTGAGACGTCTCGCGTTCCAAAAATTGTTGCACTGCCTGTATTAATCAATCCTTTTCAATATTTCAAAACGCACGGGCGCTGTTTAGTCCTCTCCGTGTTCACAATTAGTTTTGACCCTTCAAATTTGCGATCATTTTAGTGTGCTAGGTAAAATTGCTTGTGATCGATAAGGTGGGGCAGAGCTTGGAGCTTGTAAATCTGCTAAGCTCCCCGCTGCTCACAAAGCGCTTCCCAGTCATCCTTGATTCTTATCAAGTACTTGTCTATTTTACTTTTAATATTCTCAAATATAATTATTCGTGTGCTAAAATTCGCTCTTTAGTGTACAAAAATTCGCTCTTTAGTGTACAAAAATTCGCTCTTTAGTGTACAAAAGATCGTTATTTAGCGTACTAAAGTTCGATATTCAATGTTCTAAAATTCGACGACTCAAATGTTGATAGAGGTGGTATTAACGTGATTGATACTTCGTTAACACTAATTCACCAGCAGACGAACGCTTCTCACCGGCTTAGGTGGCTCAGGGCATGAACTGATGTTACTGCAGTGTCTCTGACCGGAAGTCACAAAGTTTTGACACTACTTCAACAGTCACAGAACGACTGCATATTTCAAGTGCGCACTTTTCTAACTTTATATTCTCCTGCATGTTTTTTGGATGCAGTTCTTGAGAATGTTATATCGGACGTCAGGTATGAGGACAGCTTTTCTAAATTATTGTAGTTATCACGATTTGTTCTATTCTTCTGTTACACCTGTCATTGATGAGGTTGAGACTGCAGTGAAGTCTACCTTTTTTCGTGAGAGGTCAGAAGCCTCATAAAACCTTTCCTAAGCCATTAAACGACATTGGTCATAAACTGATATGAACATTTCAAATTCAATTATATTCCCTAGTCTAGAGGTTATTGACGTGCGACAAGTTCTATAAGGTTTTACTGTGGATGAACGTGTTTACTGGATACTTCCTTGGGGTTGCTTACTCTACCATTACATTATTATCACCCAAAACTTTCTACATTTCACATTAATAATAATAATTTTCGCCAGCACACTACAACTATTGAAGTCATTGAAAAGATGAATGCAAAACAGTCTGACGCAAAATAAAACTGCAACACGCAGTCAGGATAAAGGTCTGTTTCCTGTCACATCAGACGTGCGTAACGCCGAAACTGTGGGTCGTAAAACCTTGCTTTAGAGAGCAGGGGCCTCAAGTTAAACTTTCCAAGCCCCAATGTACAAGCTACAACTTAATCTATATTTAAATTTAATGTTGTATATTTCTATATAAACGCAGTTTCGCTTCAGTTCCTCTGAAGAGAGAGGGGTGGGGATCGGGCTTGCAGGTGCGAGAGTTCTCAGACGTCTCTCTGGTTAAGTGAAATCGGGGGTAGTCGTCCCGAGCCTCCTGACCCTGAAACGCTGCTCCACCCCTGCCCGACATTGCCACACCTCGCACTGCACTCCGCGGTCTGTGCGTTTCGTGTCGTTGCGCCATTGCTCAGTGGGCACGCGCCTGCCAATAGAGCCTGTCAGGAGCTGCCAGTCTAATGTGCGGGTCGAGGCGGCCCCTCCGCGCTATCAACATCCGCTCGTCCCTCGAGCCCTTTCTGGCATGGGGGCGTCCGCTGGAAGCAACAGATACCATCTCCTCCCCCTCCACCGCAAACGTTCGGGAAGGCCCCTTTTCGTGAAAGGTCGTTTACCCCTCTAGTCGATACCCCAGGAGTAGGAATTCTTCAAACGCAGGAAGGGATTACTTACAATAATTGGTCGTTTAAAGTGTTCTGTATTCCATAGACATTCCTCATCGCGACGTGCCATTTTCAATAATTATTTCGTGATTGAGTGGCCACGGAATGTATGCAATCAATTCTTTTCGTGCCAAGATTTTGCCAAGTCGAATTTGATAAGAAATCTTTTGAGATCGTTCGTTATTATTCATTTTTATTAATTGCATTTGTCCAAAAAAACGGAACTTTTTTAACATCAATCTCTAAAATCTCTAAATCTTAAGTAAATATTTATTTTACTCTAGAATGTAATGCTTTTTCTTTGTGTCAATAGACTCGACACTTGCAATCTGGAACCGACGCTTTGTGTTGTGTTGGTTCCATAACTTGCACCAAATTGTTGAGCTGCGGTCTATAGATACTAGTAGTATGATCACTGGTGCTGAGAAATGTCTTCATTGTCATCAGGTTGAAATTCATCAATAAGAACAACTTCTTGAATGTTAATATTTTTAGTTCAATAGCAAAGTTGTTATCAGTAAGCTTTCTCTATGATAAACAGGTCCTAGCGCAGAAGGGATATTTGAATATTCAATTTTATATTGTTTTATATCGCTTTGTGTTGTAAGTGACTAGTTGCTATTACAACAATTGGTAGGATCTCTCCACGCCATAGGGATAGCAAATGACATCAAGCA
This sequence comes from Gryllus bimaculatus, assembly GCA_017312745.1. NCBI lineage: Eukaryota > Metazoa > Arthropoda > Insecta > Orthoptera > Gryllidae > Gryllus > Gryllus bimaculatus. The sequence continues at coordinate 3,974,752 of BOPP01000011.1, read as the reverse complement.
TCTGTTTACTTTCATGCAGTGAAAGTCACATTGAAACAACACATTTGAGGTCCAACTTTTATCGTTATCATCAATTTTTAAACTAAAAAACAAACTATCAAGGGTAACAACATTTAATATGGTTGGGGGCCATTTGTTCATTACTCGAACGATCTGTAATACCTACCTTACCTTCTTGCATTTCAATTTTGATTCATTAACAATAAATCTTGGAACAATTAGTGATTAACAGGTCTTTTTCATCTCGGCAGTTTGTCCGTCTGCCCAGAAATGGAAAGAGGAGATGGAAACATGCATGGTATCAGTCTCTACAATCCATAACGCAGCGAAACACTTGATGCTGCAATGATTTTGAATTTCTGAATTTACTCGAAAATAATTCTTAAATGTAAGCTGTTTTTACATTAAGGGGTGTTGACCACGACAGGGTGTCTACGCTCAGTACGACACATCGTGGATGCAAGAGACTTTCACTTTTGTAAAAACCTTTCGCGAGACGCAATAAATTGCACTGCGGACCGCCAGTTGGACAATCCTGGCTTATATGGAAAAATGTTTGTTTTTAACGCTTGAGTACTTTTTCTAGTGAACTGTTTGCTATATTGTTTCAAGATGAATATTTCTTGTTCGAATTTTATTGTTCATCAATTACTCTCTTCAGATGTCTCTGAATAAAGTTTACAAACTTCTAGACCATGTAGAAGGGTCAAAAATGATTTTTTTGCAATGACCGTACAGAGGAGAAATGCTAGTAACGGAGTTATATGTATTGATACATGTGTTTTCCACCTGATACGTAGGCAACTTCATACTCAGATATTTGGCTGGGACATGAAATCTCCTTGAGAACGCCAGAACGTCATCTCGTGGCTCAGAGGGAAGTCGGTCGCCTTTCGTCACCTTTCCCGTCGAATCCCGGACAATATCATGTGAAATTTGTGCCAACAAAGCCAGTTTGGCAGCTTCACAACGGCTACTTCCTGTGAAGTGTCCTAAACTCTACCCCAATCCTAATTCCTTTCCAATTCTGGCCGCTGGGTAGTGACACATGAGCGCAAGGTAGAAGGCGCGTACGTGGAGTTGCTAACTGACGGTGCTTTTGACAACTGACGAGAAGTTACATACAATGAGAAATAATGTTAATGGAGGATTACTCCTAAACACGATTATTAATGGAGGGTTACTCCCAAGCGCAAAGCGCTAAACGCCCCTCCAAGGGACTTGGAAAGAAATTGGAAAAACGTGCCCTGTAGTACATATGTGTAGTAAAGTTGGCCAAAAATCAGGAGGGAATGACGCAACCGTAAATCCGTTACACGATATTTCCTTCTACATGAAAGAATTAGTTAAATGAGGAATATTGAAACCGGACAAGAATACTGTAGAATGCAATGCCTATAAAAACGTAATCACATACGTCTCTAAACAGTTACGTGAATTTAATCCACCCCAAAAATTCATTTCCTTGTAGGTCAAAAAATACATGAAAATTAGCAGAACATCCATCACATGAGAAGCAGAAATCATTTCAAGCTACTGAATTCCTGATCTCATTCGATTCCCATCCGGCTGTGAAATTTTTACAGAGACTTTTTCCATTTCCGACGACATTCATTTCATGAATTGAACTTCGTTAGCTTCCCAGCCACTAACATTTTGAAATGACGGCCTGTGAATAGTGTGAATATAAGTTATGAAAGTGGGAAACACAAAGCATCCAGCTGATAATTGATTTTCATTTAGAGGGCTAGGATCCTCAGAACTTTAGATGTGAAGATTTAGAAGATCAAAAAGGCATCTGACCTTCAGGAAAACTCCGCACGAACCAAATAACTAAGAGCTAGAACATACGTGCTACAGTTGCGGTTATTAACAAACTAACTTCAAAAATGTTTTGTAGATAATAATATAAGACTAATGTGACGCCTAGGTTATTGGCAACTTGCTGTACTTGAGCATCAATAAAGTTGCCTGACGAACACGACACGCCGAAAAGATTACTATTACTATACTTATATAATTTACAGATCGAAATGTTACATGTTTTATGCAATATTCGAATATTTTGAAAAGTAATATTTATGTAAAACATTTACAAAAAGCACGGTTGAAGGGCTTCATCACTGTTAAAAAGTTTTTCTGCAATTATAACTTGAGCTTTTCCATAAAAATTGTGCAGTTTATACTTCTTCAACGTATAATATTTCTCAATTAAAGGAAAATGAAAGAAATAAAGACAACAATAAAGAACTCTATTTTCGTCAATTAACAGTGCCCTACTTACATGTCAATGATCTTGCTTTTGTTACGGAAAGAAATGCAACACAGGGAATAATTAATACATTATTGCCGATGTATGCGTGCTTCTGCGACAGCTTCACAAATACCGAAACATTCATAATTATAGAGTTTGGTTATCAGAACAAATTTCTGATAAAGCTAAAAGTCTTCAATTAATGACAGAGATCCTAAGAGTTATTTTGTATTATATATTAAAAGGTGTGGATTTTTTAATGTAATAAGCGACATAGAATATTAATTTTACAAACAAAATTTAAATTTAAATCATACATGTTTTAAAAGGAGTGTTTCATAAACGGTAATGAAAATCTCGAATCGAAATTAAAGTTGTTATTAATTTACTTTTGAATAATTTTCTAGTAGTAGAGAAAGAAGCATCAGCAAACAGGGAAGAGCGAATGTCAAATTGTCACTCAAAACATGAAAAATAAATCATTGTTAGGTTGATGAGAAATGTACTTGAGATAATATTTCTTAATTGCGGGAACAGATTTCTGAAAGGAATGATCTAAACGACCAATTTCTCTCACGATTCATTATCAAAAGAGAGGAAATAAGTTCGGGAATATCGACATAGAAGAATTCCGGGATACAGAATACAGGGAGGTTGCGAGACTGGCCTGAATTACGTAGTTACTTCAAATGACGTATATGCTTCAGCAGAGGGATTACTGGGATTTTTATTCCAAAACAACTGCGTTGAGGTACCCCAATTGTGCCTACTTGCAATGAATAGATGTTCCTTACAAGCTCTGGAAGCCATTGAAAGTTGTTCCTTTGCGAGTTCATAGCACGAAACGCTCAGGTTTTGTTTTCGTATTTCCTAAAAATTACTCACAGTTGAGATACAGAAACTAACGGTTGGAATAAAATATTGAAATAGGAATGTGCTGTTACAATACTGATATAAATATAAATATATGCTGTTTTAATACTTTTATAAGTACATAGTAAAACATTGTAGAGCGTTTGTTGTAATTTTATTCTGTTGCGCAACTGTCTGTGTGTGAATAGCGTGAGAAAGTTCTAATTGGAGTCAATTATATTCCCCTTGAAGGGAACCTTAGAGCGGTAGGTCTGTGTGCGGGCGGTACTCGTATTCTGGCAGGAGGAAGTGTGGGCGCGCAGCCGCAGCGCGGAGGAAGCCGCTGGCGGGAAGGGGCCGTGCACGTGGCTCCGAGGAGGGTAGCTCTACCAGCGCGCCTGCCTCCTCGCCGTACCACGCGCGCCCTCCCGCTCGCCTCTGCGGCCCGTCGCTATCGACCGCCCCC